>OZ018398.1:13178565-13323468 GCA_963969525.1 Ontholestes murinus
CAACAGGAAGGACGCACGTAATTACGACATAGCTGCACTGAAGAGATGTGATACAGCGAAACACGTGTCTGCAGATTGTCATTACATAACACTTTTCGAGACGCGGTTAAGAAATGATAACACCACAAAATTGTTACATAGTGCTAATATAATTTTAGACATGTAACGACAGCTAACAGTTATATCATTCAATGCCTGGCGGTGCTTTAGTACGGGGAGTAGTTGTTTTAACTGTTAGCTGGAGTTTTTACATTATTATGTAAAACATTAGTGCAGTAATGCTCATAGAGATTTATTACTCTCAATATTAATTATTATCATAATAATAACTATCATCACAAAATTATAGATAATATAAAAAAAAATAAAAAATTAGAAAAAACAGTTTCCAAAATATTTTTCTAATTACTTACAATGACAAAGAGATCCACCACAATACAGAATAATCACACAATCCACGCAGACTGCCGATAAAATTAGAAAAATATTAAAAAGATACAACCTCAAACCCATATACAGATGTACTCTTAATCATACTATAAAAAACCTATTCAGTCATCCCAAAGACATCACAGACATTATAGACCAAAATGGTGTAAAGTACAATTTAAACAACATTTAAACCAAAAACAAACTCCAATTTTGAAAGACACCTATTTATCCATAACCACACATGTACTGAAAAAAAACAACATCAAATTACTCCATAACATAAATAAAAGCACACAACTAAAATTATTTCAATCATAGAAGTTGACAAATTTATTAATAACAATACTGAACGACCAAACACATTCCTCCATAAAACTTTTATATTCCTACTTAGGCAATCCTTTCAATATTAACTTTATAATACTTTCCAATATATCAGCGTATTTCACTCATTGCCACATAAACTGCTACTAAATAAATTTTCAAATCTACACTTCTCCCGCTTTAAATTTCAAACGCCTAGTGCACACTCACATTTACCTGCCTGTTTTTCTTTCTTATTCTGTTCGCCTCCACATACATGTGCACGGAACTTATTTTAAAAAGTATTCTTTAATATTAAACAATTAACATAATTAATTCACAATCCAATAATAATAATTATACATGCTAGAAATCACATTATACATATTTTCTCAAAATATAAAGGTAAATATAAAGTATTATTATTAGTTATAATATAACATTCTTTTAGGTCGACATTACAATAATCACACATTTATAAATAATCTACTTTAAAGATATTATAATTAGTGTATCAAAAACGACGTGTAATTCACATTTTTACTTTATTTTATTTCATTCTTCTAGATTAATTTTTAGTTTTCAACAATAATATTTTAGAAATAATATTTTTACAGAATAATAATCTGAAGTTATAACTGTAGAAATTTTATTTAAATATTGATGTTATAATAATCATAAGTAAACATATCATAATTGTAGAACTTTATTTAGGTTTATGGTGTAGTAAAAATGTAAAACATACCTGTTGTAGTTTTTTGCTGAAGATGGTAATATAATTACCGAAACTAGTTTGACAAATAATTAATAAAACTGGCTGGAAGTACTAATAAAATATTACCCATTCCTCATTAATTTTACAGAAGCTGTCTCTTAACATTTAAATGGGTTAGTAAAAAGATACTTCCCAATGTCCCAACCTAAGAATCAATTCATTTACTGTATACGTACAACGGGACATTAAATTCAACTCATCAACATCAAACCAATAGATAGCAGAGCATAGCGTGTAAACCCAGCCCACAAACAAAACAAACAAGTGCACAAATAGAGCCCATGTGCATCTTCAATTGTACAAATACTGGAAATAGCCATTTCTGTATATATTAAAATATATTAAAAATAATTAAGTCACCACCTCATAGCGACAGCGATGCTTGTCGGATTATTATGGAGAAGGGCTCAAGAAGGTATACGGCCTTCTCTACTATACTACCACAAGTGATGGTCACTATCAATTTAAAGTGATACTATTTGATCCTAAAAATATACAACCACGATTTAGAAATTGATCTCACGGGAAATTTTCATTGTATCCTTTATTCTTATTTTTTTGTGAGAAGGAATGCTTTATGCACGTCTCTAAGAGGTGTGTGGGACTAGACATATATTCAAATAGTATATACCCACTAAACCTTCTCTCATTCTTGGCCACAGGTACCAGTGGTTTGCTATCACATTTACACCTGGTACCCGGTTGGCCTACGGCTTGTATTCTCTGCTATCCGTTACCGTATCTCCCCTTCTGACATGAGCGTCTTTCCTCCGTAACACAGCGTTATACCGCCATGGCAGCCACTGTAGTGTCCAACATGTTACCAAAAATAGTCTTTACCCGCACATCGCGCTCTATCGCTTCCTCAAGTTCTTTGCGCTCGACTGTCCAAGCTATCGGTACAGTGCACGCATGTTGCCGTAGCTGCCCTGATAATCTAAGGTATTTGCTGAAGCATATTTTTGTATATTCATATGTATTTTTTGGAAAGAAAGCTATAGTCTAGTGTGATGGTTAATGTCGCCGTGTGTCTGGCTCCATGTTTGGAATGAGCCTTCTGATACACGCACCTTTTTTCGAGGCCTCCCATCTCGCTTGCCAGCTGGCAAGTAAAGCCTCCTCTTTCTTCCTCCTGACTTCAGCTTTATGCCCCCAGCCTTAAGCGATGCGTAGGCCTTCTCTCTCTCCTCTAACTCGAGGTCGGGTGGCACCACCGAGGCGAATACCTCCGCAGCATCTGTGGAAACCGTCCCTAGACTCTACATAACCTAAGTGCCCCCAGCCTAACGACATACCTACTTCGCTCCGCGTTCCGTCTGACTCGCACGCATCCAACCCATGCTGGCGCTGCGTATAGCAGCCCCCTCGGGGGAAACCCTTCTCTTCTTCTCCGAGGGCATGTAGCTTCATTTGGTTGTACTGTGAAGGAACAAATTATGCAAATGTTGACTTTATTTATTTATTTATCTATACAGTACTTTGGTCTTCTTTCATTCAAAGAATACACATATAAACACATTTATTATAAAAATCATACTTAAAATTTTCGACGAAAGAAGCACGGGCGGAGTTCACAATGACAAATTATGTTCTTCCATTCTAACCCTTCTTGTTCCATGATATTTGGAAGACAGCAATCCATATGCACATCGGGAATCTTTTATATATCCTTTAATATGGTTTTTGTCCAGTTTTTTTTGAAGAAGAGTGTAATATTGTGCAATTTATATTAGGAAATAGTATGAACTGAAAAGCTTTTGGTGAACATTCATAGACCGGAAGTGGATGTTTACTCGAGGCGTTTCTTTGTTTTTTGGTGATATTTTTCTAAATATGAAAATTTTAAAAAAACGGTTCAAATAAAAGTTAAAGGGAATAAAAAACGAAACAAGTTTTATTTAAACATATTTTTCATAAAATTTTTAACTTTCAAGAAAAAAAAGAAAAATTGGAAATGTTGACATTTTTTGCCAATTGCTACTAAACTATTGGAGCTACAAGAAATTTATATAGCAAATAATTGTAGAGAATTCAAAAGTGAACAAATTAATAAAAATAGACTTTTAACGTAAATCTCATAGTTTACGAGAAAAATATAGGGAAAATACTATGATGGCCACATCACCATTTTAAAATTTTATTATTGTAGTACTTTTTTTATCGTTTTGAAATAGTGTTGTATTTTTGTTTACAAAATATTAATTTTCTCTTATACCGAGTCTGTGTACTTTTCATTTTTGGTCTGCAGTGAGCTTTTTTAATGGCATTGTTATATGCCGTGAGGGCCGTTTTTTACTGCGCCCATTCACCGTTTCTCTTGGCTGTATTAAACAGTCTTCTGGTGCGTGCCTTAGCCCTATCAAGATCCTTGTTCCACCAGGTGACCCTGGTTGAGGTAGGTTTATTAGTTCTTGGGCAGCTTGCTTCAAACGCAGTATTGATGATAGATGCTTTGCACCATGAGATCTAACTTATGCGTTGATCTCGCAGTCAGTTCTCCTCGAGTTTCTGTTTTAGATTTCCGATGCTTCTCCTGATTCGATATCGAATCGTAGATATTGATGATCTGAGAGTGATGGTTCATCAGATACATGCCAGTGTTTTACCATTTTACTTGCGAGAGGCAAGTGTTATGTCAATTACTTCGCTTCGCACCGCGTTTACGACCGTGGGTACATTTCCAATATTTACTATTTCAATGTCATTCTCTAAGATAAAATCCAATAGTTTCTCACCTCTTGGATTGATGTCCTTGCTCCCCCATATAATATGGTGCGCGTTGGCATCGCAACTAAGGATCAGCCGTATTCCCTTGTGGCTCCCGCTGTGTATCAGCCGCTGAACCTCGTCTGGTGGCGGTGGTCCTGGTTGGTCGTAGGGAAGGTAACCGGATCCGAGTATAAACTCCCTCCGCGTTCCCCTTTCCACTACTTTCAACAGTGCTGCTACTAGGTCTCTGCAACATACCTCCCATAATGGCATTAAATTCAGTTCATGTTTTGGTATTATACATGTGCGTGGGTTGCACATAGGTTCGGCGACAATCAGTCGCCTGCCCTGTATGTTTAACCCCTTTACTATTCCCTTGTGAAGCCATGGCTCTTGTACAAGTGCAATGTCAATATTTTCTCTTAGGATATATGCACTGAGGGCAGCAGATGCCGCCCTACAGTAGTGTATATTAATCTGTAGTCATTTGAACATTACTTACCCTTTGGCGATTCGGGCAACTGTCGCCCATTGCTCCTTCTCCGGGCACTGGAAATCCTTGCATTGCTACCCCTTCGGTCTCCTCAGGTCTGCCGACGGTTTTTGCCGCCAGCAGCCTGAGGGTGATGGTTGAAAGGCCGAAGTTCCCTTGAGGTCCGGATTTTGGTTATCTACTCTCCAGGTATCGGTGCTTACGCTGTTCTGCAACGATATTCTTTTGAGGAAGGTTGTTGGCTCTATTGGTGGTCCTGAAGCCCACGTTAGTACTCTCCTGGGTTAAGGTAGGTCCTTTAAATCAATTATCTGAAGTTCATTTTCGTTCCCCAGGAGATTCTTCTCCTTGGCTATGCTCTCAAGCTATGTCCTGGTTGGAAGGTCGGAGTATACTATTCTCAGGAATCCCGGCAGGTGGTTTAGGTTGGTCATGCGGGGGTGACCCACCTGCCCGACCCTGTGACAGCTACTGGACGATTTCTCGGTCACGCTCCTATCCACCACCCTGAGACGCGCTCGTCAGCTTCTGCCTGCATGTCGGCCGACTCTATTGCTGGTGCCGACCGATTTTCCGAGAAAATTATGACGATGCGTAGTAGCAATATTTATTTCTGACTTAAAGTTATTAATCAAAATCTCGAATTTGTATAACCCATAAAATGTTAATATTTTATTTGAACTAAAGTGTCCTCTACATGATTCTGAATCCCAGCATTATTCGGATAGTCCTTTTTTGTATTGAGAACAAACGATGTGCTTGATAACTATAGCCATAATATGTTATACCAAACCGCAATTAAGAACAAAAGTATGAGTTGTACACTAGCTTTAATATATCTAGAGGTGCACCTGAAAGTTTTAATATACGAAGTATGTAGCATGCAGAATTTAGTTCATTCTTCAATTTTGTAATATGTTTAGTTCCGCTAAGTGTATCATCTAAGAATACTCCCATAAATCTCACACGCTCTTTAGGGAAAAACTCTTGACCTAAAAGAACTATACTGCTGAGATACATTATTCTTGGGCGATTTGTCTTAAAAAACACAAAACTTCGGTTTAGTTGGCGTTTAATTTTAAGTTATTTTTACTTAGCCAAGTGTTGCACTCGAAGAGTATTCGATTGCACTCAGTCACTGCATCTGATACGTTACTACAAAAAACCAACAGGTTTGTGTCATCAGCATAAACCTCAATCAGCACAAAAATTATATAAATTATAGAAAGCAAAGGTCCTAAAATACTACCTTGTGGTAATGTCCTTTGTAATGTTTAAGCTCGTCGAGATTCTGTTATTTATTTTTACACTTTACTTTCTATAACTAACATACCTTTTTATTACATTTTGAGCCACTCCACGTATACCATACTTGTATAGTTTCTCAAGCAAAATTTCATGGTCTAGACCAGAGGCGTCCAAACTTTTTGCTGCGAGGGCCAGTTTGGTATTTAAATTCATTAGCGGGGGCCAAGTATTGTAAATATGTGAATTAAAAAACCTTATTACAAGTAAAGCAGCATTGAATTTTATTTTTTTATAGTAAATTACAGATATAACAATACTAAACAAACATGTCTAAATTATATTATTATAAAATTATTTCATGCAATTTTTAATGGGAATGTTGGAACTGGGTTTTTTCCTGGAGAGTTTCTTCAAAGTTGGGATTCAAATCGGAAACACCAATTATTAGCAATGATTGCAAATGATCATCCGATAAATTTGCCCTATATTTAGATTTCAGATACTTCATCCTGGAAAAAGTTTGTTCGCACATATAGGTAGTGCCATACATAGAAATAAATTTACCAGCCAATTGCTTTAAATTTGGAAACTCTTTTGCGTTCAAAAATTTGTAAAAATCGATCAAGTTTCCTTCCTTGTATTTGTTCTTGATTTGATCGCTAGCTTGAAGATCAATTATTTCCATTTGAAACTGACTTGAAACGTCGCCAACGTTGCAGTCATATGGATTTTGAAACAGCCGAATTTCCCTTGAATTTATGTCAAGATCAGAAAAACGCTTTTGAAATTCTAGTTTTAAATCCGCGATTACTTTTACTGCAAATATGGTGGGAAATCTTTCGTCAGTTTCTGTACTAAATTTTTCACAGCAGGTGAAATGGGAAAAATTACATTCATTCATTTGACTTTCGAGCAATATCAGCTTAGCTCTGAATGCTTTGATTTGCTCGAATAAATCACAAATTAAGTTGTTTTTACCTTGGAGCTTTAAATTCAAGTTATTTACGTGTGGTACGACATCTGCAAAAATTGCCAACTTCCAGAGCCACTCTGCATCCGATAAAAGCGGTTCAGGGTGATTCTTTTCCGCAAGAAAAATTTTAATTTCCTTTCTGAGCTTGAAGAACTGCAATAACACTTTTCCACAGCTAAGCCATTGAACTGCTGTATATTACGACAAGTCAACAGACTCAGATTCAATTTCTTCAAGGAAAGATCGAAATTGGCGATGATTGAGTGCACGTGATCGAATAAAGTTTACGACAGAAACAACTGGTTTCAAAACGCAGCTCATGTCGGCATGTTTTACACATAGGGCTTGTTGGTGGATGATACAGTGCAGAAAAATTGGTACTGTTGCTCCTGCGCTTTCACAAGCTTTTCTTATTAGCCCAACCACCCCAATATTTGCACCAGACATGTTTCTTCCTCCGTCAATTGTCACACCTTGGAGTCGATTCCAGTCCAAGTTATATTTGGTCAACGTCTGTTGTAGTTCCTTAAAAATATCTGCTCCAGTTGCAGTGCCATGCATGCTGTTAACCGATGCTAATTCTTGGGTGACATTAAGATCGTCGTCAACTCCACGAACAAATACTAAAAGTTGTGAGGTGTCACTAACGTCGGTCGATTCATCCATCGCGATAGAATAGTGAGTGAAACGCTGTGCTTTCCCAGAAATCTGGTGGAGTATATTATTGCCAATATCGTCAATTCGACGAGCAACAGTATTGCGGGAAAGACTTATCGTTTTGAAAAGTTTCACCTTTTCCGGACATAATACCCCAACAGCTTACAACATACACTCTTTAACGATGTTTCCGTCCATAAAGGGTTTCCCTTTTTTCGCCAACAAATAAGCAACTTTCATGCTAACTAAAGTCAATGATTCATTTTCCGAGTTTGCCTTCCTAAATAAATTTTGCTGAGAAGACAAACTACGACTCATTTTTTCAAATTTTTCAGTACGCTGCTTGTCCTTAAATTGTGAGTAAGCTGAAGCATGTTTTGTTTCATAATGTCGACGTAAATTGTATTACTTCATTACAGCAACAGTGTCATTGCAAATTACACATATAGCTTTGCCATTCTTTGACTGCGATTGCACAAAGAAATATTTGAATCCCCATTCTTCTTTAAAAACGCGGCACTCGTCATCTACTTTTCTTCTTTTTGTTTCCATGTTCAACTTTAAAAAATAATATTAACATAATAATTAAGTTATAATATATTAAATATAAATTTAAACATACCAATTTACAATATATCAACTGTAAAGAATGTAAATAAGCTCCGCGGCCGACGAATTTTTGGTTTGTCGTGGACAATCTCGTAGCTTTGCAGGCACTGCAGTTGAGTGCAGTCTGCCGCTCCGCGCCGCCTACGTACAGTCAGAGTACAAAATCATTCATGTAGTCGAGCGGCCGAGTTGTATCGCAAAATTCAGAAAAACTTGAATACCAGACTGTACTTTTTCGAAAATGATACCGTGCTCATTCTAACCAAATGCGCTCTTCATCTGCGCGAGATCTAATACCGACGCGCCAAGCTACATTTATATTTTACGAAATTTTTCAAAATCCTTGGTCTAGACTATCAAATGCTTTAGATAGATCGAGAAGTACTCCAAGAGGTACTTTATTTGCATCTAGTGTGTATCTACAATATTTTTGAAATATTTATGAAGTGCTGTAATTACTGATTTGTTCCTTCTAAAACCATGTTGTGGTGTATTGAAAATGTTGTGTTTAGTAAGAAATTCAACTAGCCGATTGTTAATAACAATTTCTAGATTTTTGAAAAGATACCAACCTTTTCAAAAATCTAGAAATTAACACTTATGGGTCTATAATTACTTAGATCGCCTGGATCTCCTTTTTTAAATATTGGCGCTACAAGTGACTTTTTAAATATATCTGGAAATATTCCCGTTTCTAAGCAAAGATTTAATTAACCTTATTATTATTACTAAATACGACGCAGAAGAATTACTATATAATGGAAGATGGATGTTTAGGCATTGTTTGGGTCCTGTAAAGATATTGCCCTCTTTCAGAAGGACCTGATCACAGAAAATAGAACTTTAACTTAGGCGGCAAACTTTAGACTTCAAATTTATCACGAAAAATATAATATTCCATAGATTTGCCTTCCTGAGAGCAATACGGCTCATTACCTTCTCGAAATTCGAGAACGGAAGTGTACTATACTTCGGTATACTGCCCACATCTGATAATAAATTCTTTAATGCAAGCTTAAATTGTCATTAAAAATAATCGGATAAAACGCCAATTCTTATTACTTTAGTATAGTTTTATTTTATTTATCTATTAGACCAGCAAAAGTAAGAAAAATTAAATGTAAAATTAAACATTTTAACATTTTATATTAATTAATGCTTGGCGTTCAAAATATTATTCAGTTTAGGCGATGTAGGAAACTTTTCCACAAATTTGTATATAGCTTATTGATTTAAAATCTTTCGAATGGCTTGCACCATCGTTAGTATACTTTTCTACGTAAATTTGAGAGAAAACTTTTATATGTTATCACCCAATTTATTCAAGAGCTAACAAATTGTGAACAATGGATAAAAGAGGTTGCCATGGAAGCATTTCGCTTCGTATGATACACGATTTTTGATGTAAACGTAATATGGACATCCGACATTCTTTGTATTCTCGTTTTCGCAATTAACATGTTCGTCTTTTATTATTGTTGAGTTATTGTAATTATATGTTTAATATATTTTCATAAATATCAAATAGAGAAGTAGTTGTTTCAAAAGTGATTTGTTCTTGTAGTCTTAATAAGACTCATTTGTTGTAGATTTTACGAAAATATTTTCGTGTTTTTTCTATTTATTATTACATTATTTATTTAAAATCGATATAATAGGAAACGTCTAGGCCTGTTTAACAATTTATAATTTATGTAGCAGATACAAATGTCTGTTTTATGGGCCCTCCGTAAATTCTACAAGTAGGTACGTGGGTTGAAAAAGGCTTTTCATCCTAATTGTTTCATTATTTCTGCAGAGATTCGTGCTAAAAGTGGTTGGAAGTGTTGAATAATTATAACCCTCATGTTCGTCAAATGAAGGTTTTTTATTTCTTAAAACTGCCTTGGATTTTAAAACTGGATATAATATACTTGAGCTTAATTGTTAGTCAAGTTTTACACTACTTTACAAAGAAAATAATTGTTACAAATATATATATATATATATATATATATATATGTATTTGTTAATGTTATAATAACTTCTTTCCGATGATATGTAAATCAGTTTAATTATATTTACTGTAGCTGTATACATCTTTATGATATATTTGAATCATAAACTCTATAATTAAAGAAAAGTAAATTAAATTTAATATATTAATATATTATACTTGTAGATTATTTACACATTCAACACTATTGCTTATTGTGTTAGGAAATATCTTGGAAATGTAATACTTTCACGTTAATTAATTATTATTCAAATAAAGATATCAGATCCTGTCACGCCTGAAATTAAATTCAGTGTGTATATAATTATGTTCAACGGTCCCAGCATGTCTAATACAGGTGGTTGTGTGTGGTGCGTGTTCCTGAATTTGTCATTATGTTTTCAGTTTAAAATAGTATAGGGTGGTAAGCTGATTTTTATCACAATCCATGCTCTGCGTATTTTTAGCCCATTGACGGAGTTTATTGATTATTTGCAGGTGAATTCTGAAATAATAATATCGTTTCGGATTAGAAATCCAATATTACGACTGCAATTTAAATCTTAATTATTCGTTCCGTTAAATGGAGAGGAATAAATATGACATACATTCAGTAAGTTAGTTGGATAATACAAATTTCGGTGTGTAAATATTATTGAAAATTCGATGGGGTAAAACACTTGTTAAGTTCCATAATATTTTTATTTTCAGTTGCCTGACACATGTTTCGATCATTCCTGATCATTTTCAAAGTACAACACTGCAAAAAAGCAAAAGCAGTAACAAGTGATTTACCTCATCGAATTTACATATCTCGTTCCATCAAGAGTGTAGCTCAACCAGTATCAATTATTGAAAATCTTTAAGTTGATTGCACTCTCAAGTATTTATGGCGGGGTGAGATACTAAAATAACTTGTTCTCGCCTGGGTTCGAACCGGGGACCTTCTGCGTGTGAAGCAGACGTGATAACCACTACACTACGAGAACTCAATAAACACAGAGCTACATTTTTAAAATTTAACTGCAATTTTTATTAAATATTTTTCAACAATATTACAAACGATAGTTTAAAATAATAAAAATAAAATATTTAAAAACATTTATATATTACAATCTTATAAGAGTGTGTTTCTAATTTGTTGGAAATAATAAAAATATCCTCCTCAGGTTAATACCATCAAATACTTTAGTTCTTAATTTTGATCGAAGAAAACAAAATTTCTGCTTCAGTAATTCAACTAAACTAGAAGTTATTATTAATAGTAATTGTACTTAAATACTCATTCATAAGTTTAGTAGAGAAAGCATTTGTAGATTTTGGGATGTCATTAATAAAAAGTTATTTATTTCATATTATCTTTAATTTGTGATGGTATTTGTATATAATTACCTGGTAAAGCGTTTATTTGTCATAGTTCCTCCCATATTTTCCTATGACAAATGTTATTACAGAGTTGCATCTCGAAGCTTAATAAGCAAATTTCAGGCAGCAGGTACATTTTCAGCTCATATAATTAAAACAGTATTATTTTTGCTCTTGCACAAACATCTTAATTAATTCCTATAATGGAATAATAAAATAAAACTTCTTAAAAACCTAAATGACAATTCGTGTAATTTTATTGGTTAAATTAACCTCTCGACGGGATTGACCCACTACTAGTAATTCCGTAGCTAGGGGAGCTGCTGCTGAACCTGGATATGTTCAGATCTTCACACGAGGAAACACTTAATGCCGAATCCAGAGAAGATACATCTGGGAATTTACTCACAATAAGATGTAAATCCTAGTGCTGTAAGTCCTTTGTTTTCTTTATCCTTAATCTCGTAATTGCTTTATATTTTTAATAATGTTGTATCGATAAATACATTAACGTTAAAAACACAAATAAGTAATAATTTTAAGATAAAACCAAACACATTTCGCCAGTGTTACTCAAAAATCAACTAAAATGAATTCAAATGCGAATTTAATTACCAATTAAAGTGAATGTAGATTATCATTATCATTATTGATCAGATCCAAAATAAAATAGACATATTAGAGACTTTTTTGTTATTAAAATGTATTAGAATGGAGTGACATTAGAAATGCTTTACGATGGAAATAGAAGAAGTGAGGAATTGTACTTAATACATTCAATAAAAGGACTAAACATACAAAGATTTAATGCAACATATTATATTATTTTCCAAATCGGAAATAGTTAGAATATACGAAATTTTACTATAACAATTAAATATAAAATACGTTTTAAGTGGATTATTCAAGCTTCTGATGCTCCTTACCAAGAAGGTAAAACGGACCAACGAACCCGGAGTTTACCGCATTGTAAACCTGCTCGATATCCAAGGAAAAGTACTCCTGACCGAGAGAACAAAATAAGAATTCTAGAGGCAGTGCTGGTCGAACAACGCACGGACGCAGACAAGGCAGATCCACGATAAACGCGATACTCGCGGCCAGAAAGACGATGGATAGGGCAAATGGCAGACTGCTGAGGGAGAGAAAGTACTGTCTGGCCATCGTGCTTGATATCAAAATCTTATTCTACCTGGTGAGGATGTATCTCAGCTACCTACAAGGCCGATTCCTCGCCTATGCAAGACCAGAAGGGTCATAGATGGAGAAAGTACTGGCAGGAAGGGTACCGCAGGGGTCGGTATTGGGATCCCTTCTCCGAAACATGGCATACGACGAAGGGGCAGAGACAGTGGGGTTCGCCGATGGCCTACTGATCCTGATAAGCAAGAAGAATATCGAATAGCTGATGCGGGCGGCCCAGAACGCAGCCGATCTTGCAGCTTAATGAATAATAGGCCAGAAGGGCTGAACGTGCGCCTGGCGAAAGTATAAGAATATTAATTAGATCGGGAGGTAGCAATAACCAAGAGCCTCAGGTGCCTGGGTCTAGGAAAGGCGATATTTCTTACAGATCAAGAGAGGTACAGAATGAAGTATTTAAAATGTCAAAAAAAAAACACTACCATAACCTCAAATTGCTACTAACAGTAGTGAGAGTTGAAATGGAATTTCCCGAATGGAATTTCTGTCCAGTATTGTTTACTTAGAAGATATCCGTATTAATACTTTCAAGCTAGGCAAAAATAATAAAAGCTGTTGTGAGTCCTGTTGTGAAGCAAGTCAGGCACTTTTGCAAAAATGGTTAAAAACGAATTTTGCGCAGTCATCAAACATTTCTGGATGGATGGGAAAAAGGCGACGGAGATACGAGATATTTTACAGAAAGTTCATGGCACATCCACACCTTCATTTTCGACTATTATTTTCTGGGTAAGCGAGTTCAAACGTGGCCGTACGAGCACCAAGGATGAACCATACAGTGGACGTCCAAAAACGGCCACAAATGAAGAAATGGTCGACAAAATCCATGATCTCGTGTTAGCCGATCGACGAGTGAAGTTGCACGAAATAGTAGAGACCACGGACATCTCATATGAACGTGTGCAAAATATCGTACCTTTAGGTTTAGAGTTGTTCTCTTTTCTACACTTTGATTTGAATGGTACGTACACACAACACAGAGGTTTAAGGTATATTGAATTTACATGAGTGTAAAATAAAAACCGGCTTTAATGGTCAATAAATAACAATTTAATTTATTAACAAAAATAAAACACAATTAACTAAATAAATTTAGATGAAATAGGACTATAACAAATTACATCCCTCAATATAAATTCGGTTTCATTGAAAATCGCTCCACTACACTTCCTTTGTCAATATTGACCTCGAACTGCCAAACAGCATACCTCGAAGACCAAAAGTCCGCAATAGTTTTTTTAGACATACAAAAAGCGTTTGACTCGGTGTGGCATCGAGGTCTACTGTTTAAATGCGACTCCCTTGGAATCCCACCCCATCTCCTTAATATCATTGACAGCTTTTCAATCAATATACTTCTGAAAGTTAGAATTCGAAACTCCTTATCCCGCCCCTTTAACCCTTAACAAGGTGTTCCTCAAGGTTCCCCTTTATCGCCACTTCTCTACAATATTTTCGTTCATGAAATTTATAATCCGGATCCTAATTACCTAAACCCATCCGCCTACCCACTATTATACTCAGATAACACGGCTTTAATTGTGCATGCCCCCACTCTAGTGAAGGCACTTAATACTCTCTAGGGGTTGATCGACAGTATCCAATTGTGGTTTGCCCAATAGCGAATCACAATAAATCAAAACAAATCGCAACTTTTTATTCCCTTCCACCGCCCATATAATTAGCCTCATTACATAAACATAAATAATCATCGTATATCACCTTCACCTACATGCAAATATCTTGGCATTACATTTGACAGTAAATTATCATTTAAAATCCACTCCCTTATTTGACTATGCAGCCATCCTTTTTCACAATCATCGACCCATCGTTTTAAAGAATTTACAAGTAAGTGAACGATCAGCCCTTAGAGTGCTTACCAAGCTGAGACACCCTAACAATCATCTACACAATCCCTTTAACACACTCCTTTATCAAAAAACTAAAATAATCCCCATTGAACAACGCCTATTATACTTCTCAGAAAATTATTCCAATAATACCCATATCCTTGACACCATTAATCTCCTATGTATTCCTCGCAAACCTAACATTATTCCAAAACCTAAAAATCTTACCATTACTATTCATCAATTCATCTCATCTTTTCATTAACAATAATTAACAATAATGAAGTACATTCGAGCGAAATGATAAAACAGGCTGAAAGACCCCAGGTCGATAAGCATTCAACAGAAATTTCCTTTTTTTCAATTGCTTTACTTAATATGTAAAATTGTCTGCAATAAAGATGTTTGTATATATAGGACTATGAATATTAATAGAAAATACAAACAAAGAAAATGTATAACTTTTAGAGGAAAATAATGGCTAAACTCGTGTGTATAAATTAATTTATGAATAAAAATAAATTAAGTTGAAATTCAGCGACGGCAAAAGAAGAAAACATTAATCAAATAAATTAAATTAACAGCCACCTAAAGAAAACGTATGCCCAATACTACTATAAATAACTAATAAAACTTCAAAAGCTACATTCTCAAAAATTTTAATAACCACTTTTCAAAAAATTCAAAACACCACTAATTCAAATTCTATAAACCACTCTTTCAAAATCTGGACACCACTAACTGTTTCAGGGCTCCTCAAACAGTTTTGTTACAGGAAGAAGGCGGTGTGGTAGCCCTTCTCCTATTGGTTAATACGAGTGGCTGGGGATGTATTTGAATCTCTTCTCGTAACACAAAATGCCTAACGCCAGGAATCAGTATGGAGCTACAACTGTGTAATTGAAATTAGATTTGATTAAAAAATGTAACTATTTACAAATTAAATATTGCAGTTGTAAACACCGTACCAGCGATAGGATTTCTACCACTTTTATAGTTAATTGACGAGGCCTCCAATTATAATTATTCAACTATTCTTGTGGTTATTGGAATAAAATTAATACCTTTCACACGCAGTAGGAAATCTGACGGCCTAAGACTCCTCCTTGTAAATGGTGAGAACCTCGAATTGTCGAGTGAGGTGAAGTACTACTCCAAACTCACCTGGACCTCACACATTTCAAAAATTAAACCAGATCATCATTCTTACACGTACTCTACGACAGTTAACATCATTTACTCTCATTTACGAATTGTTACTATAATTTGTTGTTATATTAAATACGATCAATAAATAGTTGTCAGTTAAACAACATCCATCGTTCTTCGTATAATAAAGCTTGGGATTTATTACGACATACAACAAGGAAAATATAAACACTAGTCTTAGTCACGACTTGGTGTTACAAATTGGCGCAGTCGAAACTCAATTAAACGGATTTTTAAGGCCTCCGCGAAAGCTCCCAAAGGCTACATCTTCTACAGTCCCTTGTGAAATATTCATTTCCCGAATATCTACTAGAAGGGGAGTGACTATCCCATCTACAAGTTTACGGAAGCGATCCAGGTACGAAATATTCATTTCCTGAATATCTACTAGAAGGGGAGTAACTATATCATCTACCAGAACACGATAGACCTTCAGAAGCTGACCGTACTAGTTCCAGGACCCATCCTAGCCAAGGTTTTCACGGAAATCCGATGCAGACGCAGATGTTTTTTTATCACCTTTGTGTTTCTTGTGTCAGTACTTACCTATTTTACATTTGTGACCATTTTTTGTTTGTTATTCGCGTATGTGTGTGAACTGATTCCTGTATATACTTTTTGTTGTTGCTCTCCCCCGTTTCTTTCTGAATTTAATTCTAATAATCATGAGTGAAATGTTAAATTTTGCTTTAAAAAGTCTTTTCGACGTTAGTTTCTCTGGTAATCAATCTGAAAATGTAGACGATTTTCTCACCGCCTGTGGTCATTGTTTCAAACTGAATCCCGATGTTTCATTCCACCCCAATTATTTCAAGCTATCATAACTAGAATTAAAGGTTGTGCTTCGGAACGGATTAAAACTCGCACTATAAATGGGTCGATTCAAAAACTTTCTAAAGGGAAAATTTTGCTAAATCAAATTCATTAGGTACCTTACTCGCTGTAATGCGTAGTTGCTATCAAGGCAAAACCGAAAATATAACTTCATTTTGTAGTCGATTGGATATTTGTCTTTGTAAATTAATTCAGAGTTTCATTCGAAATATTTTTAGACTACAAATACAATAACATAAAATCGATAATCATGCGGTACCCTTTTACGAAGCCATTAAAATGTTCGTCCCTTCTAACCATCAACTTTTTCACCTGAAAAACCTTCTAAAATTTCACCTCAATCTCATAATATTAAAAATCCTCATAATGCACGTATACCTAACACAAAACTTAAATTTTCTAATTATTCTCCAACTAACCAACTAAAACGAAACTTATCACAGACAAATACTAACCAACAACCTAAAGCACTAATTCCCATTTTAATAAAAATTACAAAACCAAATAACCCACTGACATGTCAAAATATACCCAATAATCAACGAAATACTATCTCTCTTAATAAACCTATTTCTCGTCCTCAACCCAAAAATAAATGTATATTAACACTCTTACCAAGAACGGAAACAGTAATCCCAATAAATATCCTAAATCCCGAAATTAAAGAAGGTATTATTCCGAAAATTTTACTGGTGTTCATTTGGCCAGTAGTATCGTTAAAGTTAATCTAGAGACAGGCAAAGCACTAACTACTATTCTAAATACTAATAATTTGCAGGTCCCTATCGATAACATTAACATTACCTTGGACCCCTTGCCACCCCTTGTTAGAATAGATTCGAATTCTATACAAACCCTTAATAGTTCAGGTGAATGTAACACCTTAAATTATTCTTCTAATCCAACCTCTTCTTTGAATGTAAACATGTTAGTAGTGATATTAATTCCCGATCAAATAGATTAAAAACTCTGCAATATTATTTGATTTTTGACGAAAACATTAATAAAGACGAATATGACTCTTTAATGGAACTCGTTTTTGAGTTTAATCATTCATTTTATTTAAAAGGTGACACACTAAGTAAAACCGACCTCACACAACATGATATTCATACGAATTCCCAAGTTCCTATTAACACCAAATCTTACCGATATTCTATAGCACTTAAAGACGAAGTTAACCGCCAAATAGACTTCATACTCGATCAAAATATAATCAAACATTCTAATAGTCCATGGAATGCACCCTTGTGGGTCGTTCCTAAAAAACCCGGCGCTAAAGGCGCTAAACGTTGGCGTTTAGTAATTGACTATCGAAAGCTGAATGATATTACTGAAGGAGATTCCTACCCCCGACCAAATATAGATGAAATTCTTGATCAGTTAGGCCACGCGAAGTACTTCTCTACAATATATTTGACTTCCGGATTTCACCAAATTGGTATGAACCCTAGAGACTCCCCTAAAACAGCCTTTTCCGTGCCTTTCGGCCACTTTGAATTTAACCGTATGTTTTCCGAGCTTGCTACCTTCCAACGACTCATGAAAACGGCTTTAGTCGGATTAAGTAATAATGATCATTGTTTAGTTTACTTAGACGACATAATTGTATTCTCACACTCTTAGCAAAATCACATTAAGAAAGTTCGGGATATTTTTAAAAGTCTGTCAATTCATAATTTAAAAATCGAACCTTCAAAATGCAAATTCTTAAGAAAAGAAATCCTATACTTGGGTCACTTAATAACTGATAAGGGTATGAAACCAGACCCAACAAAATTAAAATGTATTAAAGAATTTCCAATCCCTCATAATCAAAAAGACATCAAATCATTCTTAGGACTAGCCGGATATTATAGAAAATGCATTCCAAATTTCAGTCAAATAGCACACCCGCTAACAAAACTATTAAGGAAAAATGTTAAATTCCTTTGGACTAGCGAACAACAACTTTCATTCGAAACCTTAATAGAAAAATTATGCTCCGAACCTATTCTTCAATTTCCTGATTTTTCACAACCATTTACCTTAACAACTGACGCCTCCAACTATGCCATCGGAGCCGTCTTATCTCAGGGCCCACCCGAACTTAATCTACCTGTTGCATACTATAGCCGAACCCTATGTAAGGCCGAACAATATGATACTTCAACCAGAGAATTATTGGCCGTAGTCGCTGCGGTAAAACACTTCTGGCCATACCTTTTTGGAAGGAAATTTAAAATAATAACTGACCACCGGGCATTACAATATTTACACTCGGTCATTGATCCAATGTTTTTGAAGTAGACGGAAATTTATTCGACGCCGATAACACCACTTCTTTGTGTCATTGCGTCAGCGCAGACCTTAACATGCCTAAAGGAATAGCCCTTGATTTTAAGAATACCTTCGGAAGACTGAGTGAACCAAAATCTCAAAATGCAAAAGTGCATACATTTGCGTTCTTGAAAGAGGATGGAAGTAACCTATTTTACCTATTAACAAAAGAAAAATATTCTCAAAAACCCCAATTAGAAGACTTGTTCAAGACATTAATCAATTTACAAATATTCTGTGTCAAAAATAAAATTTTCTATATGATATAGTCCTAGATTTGATAAAATATATATTCCAGGTCCCCTTTAACATAACAATTTATAATTTTAGTAACCCTTGGACTTCCACTGTTCCCCAAATTCGCCAGAAAATACCAAGTTCCCCTAAAGTCAGATTCGATTTAACTCCTACTAACATCCTAGAAACTCCTGTCGCTAAACTCACTCCAAATAACGAACCCCTTCCCAAAATTCCAAATCCAGTACCCATTAATAACTATTCCTTATCTTCCTCTTGCTTGGAGCCCGATATACCGAAATCCGCCAAACCCGTCCCAGGTGATGGAAATTGTTTCTACCACTCTATTATTTGCCTACTGCCTAACGTGGGTAGTCAAGAAAATCTGAGATCCACACTTCTATATTCACAATTCTTAGACAGTTGTCTGTCTCCTACAGAAGCAAAATCCGATTTATTAAACCCCACCGCATGGGCAACCGATGATATTATTAAAGTTACAGCCTATGAGCTAAACATTCGTATTTGTGTCCACAAAGGCGTGGCCGAATATTTAATTTTTGGGAATTCCCCAAATAGAATCGTTCATATTAACCATAATGTCAATCATTTTGAACCCCTTTATGCAGATAAACCCGATGCTAACCCTAAACCAGGCCAAACCCCAGCATCTACTTCTCAACCTACCACCAATCTCGATTCAGATATTTCTTATGAAGATTTTCTAAATAAACTAAATAACACTGTTATTTCGAATTCTCATATGTCCGAAAGTAATGACAATATATTGAACTGTCGAGGAAACTGCGTTTTCTTTTTACCTACAGACTTGGACCTTAGCCACGATATAAACCTAGAGTCACATTTTCTTTATTCTTTATTCTTTATTATCTTTGTTTCTCCTTCTTACAAATTACAAAAAATATATATAATATACATACAATCAAATAATACACAAATAATTTAGGACACAGGAGTCACGGGCGGAGTTCTTAAAATACCCAGACCACCTCACTAACCTTCAATCAAAACAGATTACCCTTTCTGATGCTTTTACCTACAAAGAGAATGACTCTCATAAAATGTACCTATTTTATAAAGAGTATTTTTTGCACAAATGCACTTATAAAGAAATTTTCAATGCATTATTTAAACTAAAACGATTTTTGTTAACAAATTAAATCAAATCAATTAATTTGCCTAAGATCGGAACTAATTTTGATAGGCTTCACTGTAACAAAGTTCGATCTATGATCCGTTATATTTTCAGAAATTTTAGTATTGAAATTAATATTCTCCTCAACTCTTTTATAACCCCAAAACTTAAGGATATTATCCAAATTATCAAAAAAAATCATGATTCTCCGGCAGCCGGTCATATGGGTTCACAAAAACCTATCTTCGGATAAAAGAAAATTTTAAATGAAAAAGTATGAAACGATATATTTCCAATAATATTCGTTCTTGTAAAAGTTGTCAACAGAATAAACTCTATATTTAATTAACTGCTCACTTAACCCGTGGTGAAACATATTTGAAAAATATGAATATATTCTGTGAAACAAACCAAGTGTTTTTAATTTCTAATCAAGAATAAACTCGTTAGGAATAAAAAACATGCCCTATGGAAATAACCACTACATCCTCAAAACCATTCGAAAAAATTTTCCTCGATATTGTAGGTCCTCTTCCCTTAACTGAAAATGGTAATAAATTCATACTCATCCTACAAGACGATTTTACTAAATTTTCCCAAGCCTTCGCCATCCCTGATCATACTTCAGAGACTATTGCTAGGCACCTAGTTGATAAATTTATTTGCAATTTTGGTATTCCGCAAGCCATTTTAACCGATCTTGGTCAAGATTTTAATTCAAAATTAATAAAGAGCATTGCCAAACTTTTCCAGACAAACGGCGCTCTAGAGCGAAGCCATTTGGCACTTGCTGACTACCTAAAACAATACTGCGAATTCCAAAATATATGGGAAAATTACCTTAGTTTTGCTATGTTTTCCTACAACACGTCACTACACGCTTCCACTAAATTCTCACCTTTCGAACTAATTCTTGGATTTAAACCTGAAATACCCTCTAGCTTAAAGCGTCCAGTCGAGTTTAAATATACATACGATGACTACTTAGATGAACTTAAATTAAAATTCCAAAAGGTACATGAGTTAGCGAAGAACCATCTATTAAACTCAAAACTTCGAAATAAAACCTATTACCACCGAAATTCTAATACTGTCAACTTTAAACCTAGAGATGTCGTTTACTTACTCAACGAACATTTTAAACCAGGCATTTCAAAGAAACTTGATTGTAGATTTAACGGCCCTTTCAAAATCATTCGACAGATCTTCCCGGTTAATTTCATCATAAAAATTCAAAATAAAGAAAAACTTGTCCACTCTGATAAACTAAAATTAGCCGTTATTCCACATTCTTCTCATGAATACTTAACACGCGGAACCGCTCTGCGGCGGAACAACTCCCTATTAGATTCACTGACTTACAACGCGATGCTACTGCAGCGGAACCAGATGACGCAAATGTTAACATCTCCCGACGTAGCCCTAGGCTTGCCATGAGAACTACCTTTGATTAACAATTCACTCATTGGTTAATTCCCATTCCTATACCCTTGATTTTTTTGCTCACACTATTTTATTTGGGTCAAAATTGTATTCTAGCGTAATGTACTATCCCTATTTTTTTATTACGTATTTACTTTCTATGTTTTTTCAGCCTTTGCTAATTTTAATTTGTGTTAGTGTTATTTTAATGCTACTATTTAGTATAATGTACTCTATGGCTAAATTCTATTATGTATGCATGTCCCTAAATGTTCTTGACAATTGTTATTACAAGGAAAATATAAACACCTGGTCTTAGTCACGACTTGGTGTTACATCTGCTACGTTAAAAATGATCACATTAAATGCCCGAACATTACTTTGCTGGATTTCATCAGCAATAATGCTCTATTCACCATTGACATAATCCTCCGAATTATCAATTAGTGAACCTTTTTTTGAGTTATTGACTAGCTGTTAATTGTCTTTGAACAATTTATTTTCAGCTTCTTAAGAAAGGATTTTATCATTTAAAATGTCAACTTTAGTTATTATATAATAGATTTAATATAATTCTCTATATCCTTTTTAAACGATTAAAATTGTCGTGTAAGGAATGATTCAATAGGCATTGTGATTGGTATTGGGGATAAATTCGAAAAAATATTTTGCATTGATGACAATTCCATTTAGCACCACCATTTATTTTTTCTTGCTCTTCGTAAAATTTTCTTTCAATTTCAGTTAAATACATACATTTCATATGATACCAACTACCGAATCTTTCGTTACATTTAATATAGGTTGAAAAATGCTTGGGATTTATAAATTGTTTGCATTGACCACAGATGACCATGATTTATATACGAAGAAGATGTTAAGGAATAATAGGTCACACAAGTACAAAATTCATGCCACTTGACCATTTAAGACGACATATTATTAAAAAACTGGTAAAATGGGCCACGTATAGGCTACAATAGAACACAACGGCGTGAATTATTAATTTTAATAAAAGAAAATAATAGGAATGTCTAGTCTCATTGAATTTTGAATATTATCGCTACTTCTCATACGCGATAAAAAAAACACAATTGATATCCGTTAAATATGGGCCGATTAACTTAATATGTAAATGATTATAACTTTCTATTTGAGCCGCAAATTCAATTTAAACTTCATGTATACTTTGAACGTAACATTATCTTGGTTGTCACGAAAACTAGTAAGTTTCTAACAGGTATTTACCTGTGTAATAACACTTAAATGCTGCACCAAAAACCCTCATCGTACGGGGATTACGTAATGTATAACAAAAAAAAAACAAGTTTTTGTCTGATGCAGTATTTGTGGTTATCGTATTTGATTCTAGTTATATGATAATTGATTTGAATGTCTTAAAAACATATAAGCAAATTAAGCATTATATTAAACTAATGCCGCAGTTGTACCAAAGTAATTTTCGCCGGCTTTCCCAAAATTACGTCCAACAATAGTCCTGATGTTTTTGAACAGCCGAGCGCAGTAAAAAGGGATTATAAAATTTGTCCTGCGTAATCTTGTGGCGTAACAAATACCTTGAAAATGATTTGGGACAGATCTCTTGGGGCGTAACGCAACAAATATGTTAAAGTTTACCCACGTGCAAATGTTCTTGGAAAATACTAAATTCCAACCCTAACTACATATAGAAACTTAATTAAATATGTGTGTAATACACACTTTACTCATTTTAAAACTAATTTGATTTAAGAAGCTGATTAAAATAAGTATAAACAAGTGGGTGCCGATGTAAAAAAGTAATCAAAATTATGTTGCCCGAAAATAGTTATATAAATAGCTGATTAAATCAGCGATTTCGCTGAAGCACCGGTGACAATATAGTTGAAGAAATGAGCAATCATGTTGGTGAAATATTAAATACAAAAAAAACACCATTTTCCACCAAAAACAACTATTTCTTTAATTCAAATAGTTCTATAGTTCAGCCCTTTGATTGAAGTTTTGTCTTGACCTTGGCTTAACGGAGAAATACCTACCTACAGGTAGTCTTTAAATAAAATGCGACAAAATAGAGGCGATTTTTTCACTTACGATCCCTACTAGAAGTCCTTGCTGCCCTGGACTAGTCACATGAGCATTCCACGAGGAGTGGTTTTAGTCGGTAGAAGTCCGACACTAGGGCGTGAGTCGAGGCGCTAGCATGGAAACATGGGTCGCCAATGGGGTCCCAAAGGAGGCAGAGAAGAGAGACTGCAGTAAGAACCGGGGTAGGGGACGACGTAGGGAGCATGGAGCATAAAACTGGTCGAAGATCTGGAACCGTAGCTGGCGAGGAACCACGGAGAAGTTAGCTACTTTCTGTGTCAACTTCTCATCGGCCTCGGAGAATTCCAGTCCTTTCTCCACAGGATCGACCAAGCGGACGATTTGCAGTGACAGTTGTGTAGTTTGAGCGAACCCAACCCCACCTCCTGCAGAACTGTATAGCGTATGTATAAAGATCGGGGCTGGAAGCGGTGCTGGGACAGGACAGAAAATCAGGTTGCAGCGATACTGGCATCTGAAGGCTGCTGAGAGGTCTTTAACTTTCTTTGCTATGACTGTGTGGAAGACGAAGGAGTCCGCAGGCAGAAGATAATGAGGCGACGAAAAGAACCTTACACAATCCGGGGTCAGACGACGCCGACCAGGCGGGGCAGGCACACACACTGTTCAGGATTTCACGAACGCAAATGTTAATTGACGCATGCAAAATGTAACACAACAACGTTGTAATGTACCATTTAAAACGTAAAATATAATGAAATATAAAATGCAAATTGTAGCAAAAGAAAGATTAACACCAGGAAGCGCCTGGCAAAGAATGCCGATACCATCCACTTCAAAACGGGGGTGGGGCACTTGTGGTCGCACACAATCAGTAGATTCCAAGAAAAAAAAAAAGGACTACTAGAGATACACAAAAGATATATAAGTACATTTTATTGAAATACCATTCATAATTTGTTTATAACAAAACACAATGTGGTTACTATGAAATTTCCCAATTTTACAGTCATTTCTCAAAATTAATCACAACTGCCCCAATTAAATCAAATTAAATGGAGACCAACCCCATGTGCAGCGCCCTGGTTAAAGAAGTAATAACAAGGACGAGAGTCATCGCAAGATTAATGGCGAATGTGAGCAGACCTTCAGTCAGAACCAGAAGTCTCTTGATAAGCGTAGTGACGTCCAAGCTGCTGTACGCCGCACCAGCTTGGGCTTTTATCAATCTAAACATATTTAACAGCTAAATTTCCAAGCTAGATATGTTCAAGCATTCTTAAGTAACCTTTGCTGCAGCACAATATTTTTTTCACAAACAAACAAGACCCTGTACCCATGCGGCGTTATGAGTGTCTAGGGTTATTAAACCAACTTTGATGTCTAGTCAAATTATAATCTAAAGTCATCAAACGCCAAAATATTAAAGGTTAAAATAGATATAATTGTCAGCCTTATAAAGTAGAAACTGATCATTTCGAATATCATGAAAAATAATCTTAATTTTTAGAAATATTATAAATAATATATTAAAATGAAAAATCATAAATTGGATGGGGTAAAACACCTTAAGTTAAGTTCCATAATATTTTTATTTTCAGTTGCCTGACACGTGTTTCGATCATTCCTGATCATTTTCAAAGCACAAAACTGAAAAATATAACTTAACAAGTGTTTAACCCCATCGAATTTACATATCTCGTTCCATCAGGAGTGTAGCTCTACCAGTATCAATTATTAAAATCATAATCAAATTATAAAAAAAACGACCCCTCCCGTAGAAACATAATGAAAGTAGAATTAAATTTCACCAAAACACAAACAAAATTATCTTTTATTTATTTGCCAAATTTAGAATTAATCATTTTAGTAGATTCCGGAGCCTGTAATAAAACTGAAAGCCGCTAAAGAAATGTTTCCACAATATTTTCTGAAAAAAACAATTAATTATTTCTGGTATAGGAAATCAAATTAATTTTAAATCAAATTAATTTTAAAGATGAATTCTTTGTAAATTCAATATACTTACCACACAGTCCTTACGAAAATGTCCAGAATTTGACATTAATATATTTACCATTTATATATCAAGTATACCTAAAGAACAAAATTCGTCGGACAAACGCAACGAAACCCGCGATGATCCTCCTAATTTCGAAAATCGCAACGCTAGGCTTATAATGGCATACGTCCATAATAAGCCTAGCAAAATTGACCCTAGATACAAAAAAGTAAGAGTTAAAGAAAAATAATCGAATAAAATATTTGGAAAAATTCAAAAATCTATAAATACATTTCAATAATTAAAACGGTAAAAAATCACCTTTTTCCAGATTCCCAATTCTAATAACCCTAGTTTATTAGGCTCTTCAGGTTAATTCAATTGATAAAAATAGGTATTTACAAAAACCTATCGGACCGGTAAAACTTCTTGATTTCTTGCTACCAGAATTTACTATTTTTATCCGGCCTGGTGCCATTTTTTGAGTATCACAATTATAAATTAAAAGAAAATACAAAATATTTTAATGAAACAGAAAAATTATAACAAAATATTATTATTAACATGAATGTTTCGCACTACTAACTCCATGTAGTCCCCATTTACGTCAAGTGCAAACCAAATTTGTTCTCTTCACAGCACTATCATCTTTACTGTTGCATACTACAAGTAAATTTTGCCAGTTAATTTTTCTAAACCAAAATTTTTGTCGATGTTTAAGGTGTGTTGTAAACCATTTTGCTTCCAAATCACCTATACTGTTAGAAATTAATTGCATCCTAGTAATTTTAATTATTTAGTGCAATTATGTTTGCCTAAAATGTTCATCCAAAGATGTTGTATAAAACTTTATTTCAAAATTTTAATTTTCTTCTTTCATCAAGGTATGAGTTTAACGATTTATCGTATTTATCAACGCCACTGGGTGATATTTTTTTAATGCTTTCATAATTAAGTCTGTTTTGCTTTTAATTATATTTATTTTATGTTACAATCTGTTGAAACTCGTATTTCTAAAATATTTTGGTTGGCCAACTATTGTTGACTTTTTCTGCAACATCTTTGTATTTCATCTGTGTCACCTTTTCGACAAAAGTATAATTTTTCCTTATCCTCATCAATAATTTAAAAATACGAAAACGTTTCGCAAATCTACAACAATAAGTCTTACTAAGACTACAAAACAAATCATTTATTAAATTAGTCTCATGGTTGTAGATTTACGAAATGTTTTCGTATTTTTAAATTATTAGTTAATTTTCTACAACGAACTGAAGAACTTTAATACATTTTATTATTATCCACATCAAACTTAGCACCACGGTAGTAATAAAATCCAAAACAATATTTTGTTACAGAATCACACATCACAATTTTGTGATATTTTTTTGGGTAGGTATTGCTTTATAATTGTTTTAGAATATTTTACAATATTTCTTCTGTCATGCTGACATAAACAGCTAAAATGTCTCCCATAAAAGGTTATAAAAAGCAAGTAAAAACACATATAAAAGAATTCCGGATGTCCAAGAGAATATTTATTCTCTCAGCATCTTAGAAGGGGAAGATTTTTAATTGTGAACTCCCAAAATTTAAATTTTATTTGATTTGTAATTTTCAATAAAAGAAACCAAATATTAATAAATTAATAAATAAAAGAAATGCATCAATACTCAGTTGTTAGTTAGGTATATAATGTTGACGAAAACCAACGTTGGTATGCTCAATTAATTAAGAAGTTAAATCTGGCACATGGATTGTACTCCGCATGTCCTTGTGATACTACAGTTGTATTGTCTATTAAATAAAAAAATCATTAGTAACAGGTTTCGACAATCTTGCGTGTAATTTGGTTTTAGATTTTGTTGAGATCGCAAAAATTGGACAGCAATGATAAGTTTCGGTAATAATTTCTTTTAAAAAGTCATAACAAACAGCCTAAAATATGCTATAAGCGTTCCATTAGTCGATCGTCTTTGACATTGAAAAGTATTTTTGAAAGTTTATTCGCTGGTCTAAAAGTAATTTGATGATTTTAATATTTGATATTTTAATTGTCACTTGCCCAAAATAAATTAATGCTATACATTTTTTACTTATTCCATCTATTAAATTTTGATAAGCATGACTTATTTCTAAATTAAATTTTGAATTAGACTGACTGGGATCAATTCCTATTGAAATAATTTTGTCTAGTTCTGTGGTTCTAGTTGATTCTTATAGAGGCATGATTAAGATTTTTTGTATCATAGAATGAAATGTAGCTAACTTGTAAGACATATGATTATTTAAATTATTAGGAATTGTTGAGTTGACGCTGGTAGCTTTTCTATATATTTTGGATGGAATTTTGTTATTTTCATGAATTACTGTAAAATATAGGAAATTAATATCGTTTTTCTCTACTGTGAATGTTATTTTAATGTGAGTACTATTAATTTACTTTATTAAACTATTAATTAAGTTAAAAATGATCTACTTCACGTGATGTACCCCTACAGCATGTGATAACATCATTTGCGTATTAAAATCTAAAGGATATATGTGTTTTTGTGAAATTTAAAATATTTCTTCTATTATTGACATGAAAATGTCAGCTAATAAAGTACTCAGATGGGACCCCATTGCTATTCCTTACTTATATGGAAATGTTCATTACAAATTGTAAGTAGTTTTGGTTCATGGAAAGTAAAGGCATTTATCTGTAGGAATATTATAAAAAACGCTACTATTGTAGTCCTTCATAACAGATATTTTTAAATTTTTTTAAAAAATTTTTAGCACCCCGTTTCTATGGACTAATAAAAACCCACAAACTTATTCAACTTCACGCTCAATAGTGTGAGCAATTAAAATCAACCAGCTAATTTATTCCAAAATACTATCTATTACCAGTCTTTTTCAAGATACTCGAAAGAATCCTATTAACTCAAATAACTGACTATCTCGAATCTAACCATTTGCTAAGTCGCCACCAAGACGGTTTCCGCAGAGAGCGGTCTTTCAGCCTGTAATTTTCTGTCATACAAACGTCATGATTGCTAATGTCTTGTTGGGTTAACTGTCTGTTGTTCTTCAAACGTCATGATCTTGATCGCTAATGTCTTTGAGAAGTGAGGTAATGAATTGATAAATGGTGATTTCGGGGTGTTTACATGGAGGTGTTGTAAGGGGATTGCGGGGGATACTCATAAGGTTGAGGAGAGTATTAGATGGATTCAGTGGGTGTCTAATTTTTGTTAGTATACGAAGGGCTGATCGTTGAGTATATTTTTAAGGACAGAAGGATGATACTTATGGAAATCGATACCGGCATATTCAAGAAGAGGTGGGTAGATCATTTTGTAAATATTAACAGCTGTTTTTGTTGTTATGCCCTGATTTTTGCAAGTGTGACTTCTGAAATACCGCGCTCTCTTCTTGACATTCGCTTTGAGGTTTTGGAAATGTGTTTTAAATGTTAGTTTGGGGTCAAATGTTATTCCAAGGTATTTGCAAGAAGAAGATGGTGAAATGGAATTTTTATTAATAGTTATTTTGAATCGTGAGTTATGTGAGCGATAAAAAGGAATTAGAAGTTGGGATTTATTGGGGTTGATTGTTATTCTCAATTTTGCGAACCATAATTGTATGGTATCAATCAGCCCTTGTAGGGTGGTGAGTGCCTTATGCTGGCTGTGTCATCTGCGTACAGGAGCGGGTAAACTGAAGGATTTAGGTAATGTGGATCGGGGTTATAAATATCGTGAACAAATATATTGTAAAGGATTGGTGATAGAGGAGAGCTTTGAGGGATACCTTGTTGGGGGATAAATGTACGTGATAGGGTGTTTCGGATTCTAATAGCAGGCACCGATCCAAAACTGAGTCAGAAGCTTTTTGTATGTCTAGTAGGACTACCGCTGATTTTTGGCGTTCGAGGTGTTCTGTTTGGAAATTTGAGGTAAGGATTAAACATGGTAAAGAAGTGGAGTGATGTTCTAGAAAACCAAATTGGTAATGGTGGGATATATGGGGCATTAATTTGATTTTTTATATGGTTTCAAAGGTTTTACCTAAGACTGAAATCAGAGTAATTGGATAGCTTGATACTTTTAATACCTCATGGCCAGATTTAGGGATACATGTTATAATACTCTGCTTCCACTCGTTGTGTATGGAGTGGGAATAATATATATGGTTAAATATTTTTAAGATGTTTCTGTGGATGTTATCTGAAAAGGATTTAAGGATAGCTCTAGGAACATTGTTATAGCCGGGGAGGTGTTTTTACCTTTATATAGGCAAGTAAAATATGCCTCCACTTTTATTTCGTCCTCGGGTATATAAGGAATGGGGGACGTTTTAAATTTATCTTGTTTACTGAGTTGAAAACTGAATTGAAAAAGTCGTTGTCAAATGCATTACTCACTGCTATAGTGTAACTGTTGTCAAAATGATCTGAAAAGGCATTAGCTATTGATTGTTCGTCCGTTAGAAAAGTTTTTGAAATAGTGTCCAGTATTTTCTGTACAAAGTCCATTTTTCTATATTTTATCAGTTTTTTAATTTCGTACGCAAATTGTTTACCTTGCATGTCATTAATGTCCTCGCATGTCGTAATCCATATGTCTGTCTTATATTCCTTCATCAGTCATTGTATGGTTTTATTTAGACTATTCAATGTTTGTTTTAATTCGCCGTCTTCCATCAAACGCAAGTCCCGGTAGTTGTCTCTTGAAATTGATAAGTCTTAGAATGCAGTTTAGGAGGGCATGTATATGTTGGTGTGTCTTTTAACCGTGTCAAATAATTTATTGAGGAATAAGGAAATAGAGGATGGGTTCATTTGTGGGTAGGCTATAATAACGTCACTCAAGTTTTTAGTCACCTTGTCAATGTCAGAGTCTTTATGTCTATATATAATTTTTGGGGGTTCAGGTATAGGAGGGTTTTGTAAAATTGAAAACTGGATTCAACATTTAGAAGTAGATATTGTTCGTTGCTTGTACATAATAGTGTGTCGGGGTTGGTGGACTGATTTTGGGATATAATGAATGTATTGGGAGTATTTATACGCGCAATTGAAATATAAACTCCATCTTATACTTTATATAGACATGTGTAAACTCTGGTAAGCACGAATAAAGTATTATTATTATTATATTCAAGAACTCTAAATTAGTTTCTTTTGACGTTAGTATAATCAGATTCATTAAAATATCATGTCTAACCTGTAAATTGTTAATGATTTGTATTACTTCTTCATCCAACACTTGATCATCATCTGCTTTACACGTAAAACTATAAACTTATCTGACTTATGAACTTATCATAGCCTAATAATTTCTTTTGGTGGATTGTTATAAATGTTTTATCCCTTGTTAGTCTTCTAATAATATTTACACATTTAACTTAAGAAAATAATACATTGAAAATTAAGTATTTTCGGAATAACATAATTCAAAATCAAAACATAGCACCTTATATTTTGGATTTACATTCATATGTTTTATATTATATTATTTTATGCCACTTGCGAATATTGCAATTTTATGTATTATAATATACGTTATATTGGTAGTTAAATATATATTTAATTTGTTTTATATTACTGATTAGTCTTAAGTTATCCTGTAATAAGTGGTATACAACTGTTGGATAATAAATTTATTATTATTATTATTATTATAGACAGATTTAGATATTTATTAAAGTTTATATTCTAGAAGTTATTATTATATTTTTTTTACTACCAAATTAGATAAAGCAACTTTAGCATTTAAAATTAAGCACAAATTTTAATTTTTGAAAATAGGTTACATACCTAATAAGTTTACAAATAAGATTCGCGGGTTGTCTAAACATCCCTTTTAGAAATATTAAAATGTGCCTTCTTTTAATAACACCAAATTTATTTGATCTGGTGGGTGTTTACGGTTTTTATGTGATTCAGATTTTTAACTAAATTTAGATGGTTCTTGAAAACGGAATTTAAAGCAAAACAAATACTTATTATTTACTGATTATATTTTACGCTTTACCAAAACTGTACAACAATTTTTTTTGTTTATTTGCCAGAACTTATAAAAGCTGATTTACATAAATTGAAATATGTTGATTTTAAATATGTACTTACCTTTTCTGTATGATATATAATGCATTTAATTACAATAATATAGTATCATAGTGAATATAATGTATGCACATTTAACAATATTTTTATCATTTGCGTTTATAACTTGTCCCAGAAGTCTTCCGTATTGAAGGCCAGCAGTAATCTCCAAGCATACTAGGATGCTACCGTCCTTGATATCGCCTTTCCATCATTGAAATATCCTGATGAAATCTCTCTCCTTACTCGTTGATATACATATTACGCCCCAAGTTTTCATATGCCTTTAACATATTTTCTACAAAGGTTATATAGTTTGTAGATTTAAAATTCCCCAAAAAGTTTTGTACCACTTCTTTAAAGCATATCCACGCCGCTTTTCCTTTAAATTAAGTTTCTCAACAAATATTGCATCTTTCATTATATGTCCCTATTGGGGGCCTATAATTATTCCTTCTTTGAATTTTATTTCGTGAAAATTTTATAGACATGCATTTATTTGATACTAATAAAGTCAGACTTTCGAAGTAATTATTTTATTATAAACAAAAATAATTGGTGTACTTCTCTTAAGTATTAATTATTTCCTTGACAATGTAATTAAAAATCAGACAGTTTTGAACGCCATCTTAAATGTAATTATTTAAAAACTTTAGGTGATGAGCAAATTTCAAATATGTTTTCATGATAAGGACATTATAACAGACAATAATCAGTAAATATTTTATCCTGGCAAAAAATTGCGTTGCACAGTGTAATCATGCGTTAAAAAGGTAAAGCCTTAACACGAGGAAGCTCTGAAAAGTTCATACTTTGTCCAGACAAAGTCGTGCTAGTAAAATTTTAATTTTATTCGTGCTTATTTCACGGCAGCGGAATGTTTTTTGTATGTAATTTTCACTGTTTTGCTTAAAGCGTACGCTACTCAAAGAAATTCAACTCTCTCGCAAAATATAATTACTAGAATAATAAATGCGTTGTAATTGTCTCATTTCAACAGTAATTAGAAATGTAGCTTTCTGTTGATTTATAAATTATTGTCCCCTTTATGGAGGACAAAATGTTTGCATTCTAACACACTTTGCGAATTTTATCCTTCATAAATTGGCATGACTTATTCATAACCACTCCATAGGAACGCAACTCTGCAAATCATCGGGAATATATAAAATTTTAAACTCACACCTGGAAACTGTATTGATTCTCCCACATTACCTCGAAATTCGTGATAGTGGCTTCGGCCCACTGATCGCCATAACGATAGTTCGATGTATTCAATTAGATCATATTTATCTTAAACGTGAATGTATATCTATATACCATAAATAAATTAAAATCCTTTTAGTGAATTGAAATTATTTATAAAAAATATTTGAGGCATTTCAGATATAGGTCTTACTTAGAAACGACTAAACAAATATTCATTAAAACAATTGCATACATGAAATATTGTAAATATTAGTTATTTATTAATTCTTCCATTTATATTACCCTCCTAGGTATAATTCAAAAACAAATAGAGATTTTATACCCGAGATAAAGAAGAATCCAACATCTAATAATCAGCCTTTTACAATTAAATCATTTGGCAGGATCACTACCAGTTCCATATTTCGGATGTCATATGCGTGGTTTGTTTTGTGGTGGCTGAATTTTTCTTTGTGTTAAAAATTGAACAGTAGTATCTCATATATGAATTGGCTATGGAAAGTTAGTATGTCTACTTGCTTCAATTTGCCTCTATAGCTTTCGTTTGTTTTAAAACTTTGAATAATTCTTAGAGCATGTTTCTGAATAATAATATTTTTTTTGCATGTGTCGAAATGCCATAATGTATAAGCTCACATCTAAAAACACTTTCATAGTTCGCATGTTTGTTTTCGAAACCTCAGGATATAGCAGTATGAGTTTAATCTAGTTGATCACAATTAAAGTTCCAATTTAAGTGGCTGTCTAGTATTAACTACAAGAAATTTATTTTATTTTCAATCTCAAAGACTTCATTATTTATAGGTTTGTTTCGGATAATATAACAATATTTTTTTATTTGTTTATTAATATTTTATTAATTTCCATCTGATACTAGAAGACTAGTGTCATCTGCATATATAGTACTGTGGATGTTTTCCTGATTTTTTACTTTAGGTAGATCGTTAACATATGTAATAAATAGAAAGGGACCTAAAATATTGCCCTGCGGTATCCCTATGTTTAATGTCTTAGCCTCTGAAATACCACAGCCAATTCTTGTTCCACGTGTTCTGTTGATTAGATATGATAGAATTAGTTTGTTGTTAATGTCTCTCACTCCATAATGCTCGATTTTATCAAATAGGATGTTATGACTGACTATGTCGAATGCCTTCGGCGAGTGAAGAAAAATTCCTAATGGTATCGCGGATTTTTAGACGGAACTCATCAGATATATAGTCAAATATAGCTGTGTTAGTTGATTTAATATTTATGAAACCATTTTGTGCACTATGTAATAGGTTTTGCAGTTTTGAGCATACCATTTAAAGCTAGTATTTTATTATTTATCAATCTTATGTTAATATTTATTAGTGTTTTATCGTGTACGTCGTTTATTGTGTGCATTACACATTTATTTGCTGGGTTCTTTTTGTAATTTTAGGTCAGTTGGCCACTGAAGTCTGCTTCATGTCTTTTTCTAGATTTCGATTTTAAACGCGGATTCTAGTTTATTATGTATGATTTGACGTTCTCTGTCGGCTTACTTGGTTTAGCACGTCTCATAAAAAAGTAGGCTAGTCTTAGGATAGCAGTTATTTTCCCGACCTCATGATGGCTTGGATTTTACTTTTGACGGGTTGCTATTAATTTCTTTCTTGGTTTCTGTGTGCATCTTGATTTAGCGATTCGGTATCATATCCTGTTTTATTCTAGATGAAAATTTTATTGACTTTTTTGTCATTATTTATTGTGCTTTTTGTCGTTGTTGGGGCATTCACTGTAGAAGCAGCACTATCAGAATTCCACGGTTATGACATTATTGATTCCCATCTGGTGTATTTTGGTGGAGTTATTATCATAGTTTCGTTATAGGTTCCTGCAATTGAGAAGGTTTTGCTGCAGGTCTCTGCAAATACACCTTTATTACAGATTTCTGCAGATAGAATCGCTCTATTACAGATTTCTGTAGTTCTGCGGTAGCGGTGGTTGAGCAAAATTCATTATAAGGTTTTATTTTGTTAAGCCTGTTTAGAAAATATTTATTAGTTATAATTAGTGATTCATTATTGAATTTTAAAGACCGGTTAATATTTACTAGCTGATCCACTTTATTTGTTAGGTATCCAATTTATAAATATAGTACCTATCTCCATAGTGCCTTCATCTTCTTTTGCAGAGATATATAACTAACATTTTTTGCCGTCTTATGTTGTTATGGTTGGCGCCATATTTACATAATTTACATAGCTATCAAGGGCTTTTCAAGAAAAGAAGTGAGAAGAATGAAAGTGGAAGAAGTAATAGGATCAAGCCAGTTATAATTAAAAGTAGAGACACAGTTGGGCAAAGATATGGATGCAAAGCAAAAATAAGTACGTAAAAACTTAAAGAGTGGCGTAAATGCCCTTACGGATATGAAGAACATGTTAGAAAAGGTTGAGTATAATGAAGTTAGATGAATAAAAGAGTTAGAGGATGCGGAAGAAAAGTGAAGAGAAAACAAGAATGTTTACAGATTTATATACAAAAATTGTGACATTTTTATTCTAGGTAATTAATAAGGGCTGTCGCAATGAGCGAGTTCCAGATTTCTTCGATGTTATTTAGTGTGTTTTTTCCGCATTTTATTGCTTTATTGATCTCCAGACCCTCTCGCAGATTTAAATCACGTCACGTACCCGAATATAAAATTCGAAAGTCTGAGTCATTGAAAAAATGATTGCAGTCAATGCAATGTTGTGACAGTCCTGTAGAAATTTTATTATTAAATACCGATTGTTTATGTTCTTTGATTCTTGTTTTAAAATTTCTACCCGTTTGTCCTATATACACAGAATCACAATCACCACACTTAATATTAATTAATATTTTTTCTTGTTATATATTTTGATTTCACCATGCTGTTTGTCGTTTGTTTGTAAGTTCCACATACTTTTCTAGCTGTTAATTATTGTTTCTGTTGCTACGTTTTTATTTCTGGGCTTGAGGTGAACTTGTCATCTGATAAACTCCTGTACGACATCAATTAGTTTCTGTGGAAACATTAGAATTGAAAACAATATGTATTGCGCGTAAGAAGAATCCGCGGTTTCTCCGGAATTAACGTGCGGAGACTGCTCCAAAAAATACATTGGTCAGACAGGACGAGATTTCTCAGAAAGAATTAACGAATATCGAGCCTCCACGTACATTTCAAAGCAAATAGAAACACTGAAAATGCATGCACGAGGTAAGCAGACCGTTTTCCAGAAAGGCAACAACGACAAAGGACAAGTTTTAGAAGACTAGTTAGAATTTACAGAACCCTGGAAGCTTCAAACAAAAACGAGCTAATTATGAAGTTAATGATGTTGATACACATTAGTTCATCGTATTACAAACCAATAATTGTACAATTATAGTAGGTGGTACCTTCAAAAATGTGAAGATGATGCTAAGTTTCCTAGGAAAATACTATGAACAGATGAAACACGATTAACCAATTGTGAAGTATTAAATACTAACAGAAGAGCTAAAAAGCTTATTACATTTCTGTATTAATGCCTCTGTATACTTATCTATTAATATTTATACAGATTATAAGAAACGTTAAAAAATGTCTATAATGCATTTAAACAAACTATCTCTAAAAGTGGTATATAAAATAACAGTTTATATAAATCGCTACAATTGCTATTGTATTTTAGTTTGTAGTTATTCCATCTTCTTCGCGTTTGTTTTATTTTCCAGTTTACTCGATATCAAATAAATAGGGCGGTAATTGTTGTATTATTATGATTAACAAGAAAATTATTATAATGAAGACATTAATCTTATCTTATTGTCTTATTATTTTAGAATATAAAACTGAGTTTTCTATATAGATAATGTAACGAATATTTCCTACATTACTGAGTATACGAGTAATAGCAAAATAAAAATGACAATGTCTGCTTTTTTATTGTTCTTAATATATTTCAAGCGTGCCTACATTGTAAACATTAAACCGAAACGAACCTTTCGAGTCTGTTTGGAATTCACAATGGTTTATATTTATTTACTCACTTGTAGATTCCAATGTATTGATTTACATATCTGTAAACATTGTATTAAAATAATGGTTTAAAGATTTCAAATTAAAATACCAAATACGAATTGTATTCAACTACTCAATGTACATTATTTATTTGTAAATGTATGTAAATTTATTAATATCGCATCTTTTGTATATATAATGTTTTTTGTGATTTCACTCTAATAATCAATGTAAGATATTGTGGTAACTTCAACGAACGCTCTTGTTAAGAAAATTCGGTCCAATGTAAATCTTTAATTCTCGAACGCTAGTGTATTGATCTGATAAAATTCAGTTATAATCCAATTATAGACTTATACTGGAAAGAATCTTATGAGGATGTTAAAGTTTAGATTTTTCGCCATTAGATTGTTAAGATGTTAGGAACTTTTCCCGGTGGGGGGCAAATATTTGTCTTTCCGAGCGTATTGCTGAACTACATTTTCAGGGCCATCGAGTATTATTCCATGTCTACGTATACCCTCTTGAGGAATATGAAGGGAATAAAGTTATAACATCTGCCGTTTCCCCAGTTTTTTTCACAACCCCAACGTGCGTTTAAATGTTTCTTTTATAATACTTATAAATTGCCCGCTTTTGACGTAGCGTAAATGTTCCTTAACGTTATGTAATGAAATATGTGTTTCTCATAGCTTCAAATTCAAGGGAATAAATTTAATTTATTGGGGGAAAATTATATCGTCAATATAAATTTTCATATATTAATAATAATGAAATCCACGTTCGTGTTTTATGATACATCTATTATACATACGTTATATTAAGCAGAGGAAAAGATATAAAGTTAATAAATATATATATATATATATATATATATATATATATATATATATATATATATATTATAACTTAATAATAATAATATAATAATACAGTCATTCTAATGTGTATAATGCATACAAGGAAAAAGATAATTATGAAAAGAAGCAGGATCCTGCTTCAGGTACATCATTTATTAATACATATATTTTTTAAATTCCAATTGCACTGATTTATTTATATCTCTATATCACAATATGCAGTGATCGAAAGATGTATTTGGAGTCCAAAAATCACGCAACTTATCAGATGCCTTTGCTGCAGCAACAAGACGTGCGGTTTCTAGTTTCATCGTTTTGGGTGTTACCGATAACTCCGCTGAACAAAGCTCGTCGCTTGAACTGGTGTCAAGCCAGATTTAACTGGGATGTAGAGTGGAACTTCATTTACTTTAGTGATGGACATAGATGTATCCGTCGATTTCGTGCTAAAAGGCAAAATGTAGAGTTTGCCTTAGAACGCCACATAGCCCCTGGCTTAATGGTATTGGGCGCTATATGTCTGGGAAGTCGCTAAAGTTTTACAACTTGTTGCAATATCATACATTGAGACTATCCTAAACGCCATTTTTCAGCAAGACAGCATTAGGCCGCATACGGCCCGTCAAACCATGGACAACATTCTGGCATAGAGCTTTTAGATTGGCCTGCAAGATCCCCTGATTTATCGCCAATAGAAGATGTATGATATAGGAACAACAACTTTAGCGATTATTACAGCCACCAAAAACTTTGGACCAATTGCGTATTTTTGTTCAACAAGCCTGCTTTCCACAAGATGATATCGATCACTTGATTTGGTCTATGCCTCACCGAGTTAGAGAGAAGTATGTATATTCTTTATGTCATTCACTTGCCTTCATTTGCGTATTTGTATCAATTATGCAGTAAAGGAAAGACGAAGAGATATTATTTAAAAAGGCAATGTAGAATTTATGGTGGATAATAAAAGCACTTGGTTATGTTTTACCACGGGTTATTTGAGAAGTTAATTAATCGTTTATGGTGAATGATGAAAGACAATAATAAGGTAAAAATCAGCAGAGATAAAATCATATAGAAGTGGGAGTAGTGAATATTTATAAAACAGGTGAATGATATTGTGATATAATTACGACAATTACGAGATTAGTTAAGATGATAAAAGAGGGATATGGATTATGCATGAAAAGGATTTGTGATTGATTGATTTCGTGATCATCCAGGAATCGGCAAAAAATAAAGCGAATATAACGAAAATAGAAGTTATGGGATTGGAACATCTACCGCTAAAAGTAGAGAGACATATAGGCTGCAATAAAGAAATTGTATGAAAATAAGAAGGCGTAGTAAATATTATTAAGGATACAAGAAAAAGATTAGGAAATATTCAATGAAATAGAGTTACTTATATCAATGATGAGATTAAATATCATAGCTTGATACAGGATGTCAACAAACAGATTAAAGAATAGCCATACCGACATTAGGAGTGTAGAAATAGAAGACAACAGCTAGAATAACGTATATGTTAAAAGTGAAATAAATACTTTCTAAAAAAAACAAGTGAAGAATTGATAATAAGGAACAAATAAAACATGTGAAAGGCAGAGGAGTATAAATCCAAGAATGTTGGATGAAATGTAGAAGAAACAGTGGACCAACATGTTGTATAGGAGACGGAATGTTAAGGGAAGTGAGCAGAACTTTACGTATGAGGATGTATAAGACCTGAAAATTTTTTTAATGAAGTAATAATAATAATAATAATAATTCTTTATTCTTGAAGTGAAATACAAATTAATACATGACTTATACATATTAATGTTCACACAAGTATTGTCAAAAAAGCATGTACATATGGAAAGAGAGTACTTAACTGATAATAAATAAATGTTAATTCTACTTTTAAAATAAATATGTTACAGCTACACGATTTTACAAGTCACTTATTGAGTATAATTCCTTATCTAATAAATATTGTTTTAATCTAGATTTAAACATTTTGAAACTAGTTATATTTTTTATATCAGCAGGTAGCTTATTAAAATATCGCAGAGCGCAATATTTTGATGATTTTTCAAACAGAGATAATCTATGCGTCGGATACATATAAATGTTTGATTGTCTAGTGCTATATGTATGTTCTGTCTGATACTGTATAAATTTATCTTTATGTTTGTAATTAAATATTAAAATTTCATATACATAAATACTGTACGTTGTGAGTAGACCAGCTTTTTTGAAATGTGTTCTGCACGATGCCTTGTGTTTCAGGTTTAAAAGTATTCTTAGTGCTTTCTTTTGTACTACAAATATTTTATCTACATGGCTAATACTTCCGTAATACATGATACCGTATCGCATAAGAGACTCAAAATTAGCTGTATAAATATGTTTTAAGGTATTATCATCAAACACGTTTTTAAGAATTCTAAGAGTATAACACACTGAGTTTAATTTAGATGTTAACTTTTCACAGTGGGTATACCAGTTTAATTTTGAGTCTATATGTATTCCCAAAAGCTTTGCATGTTCACTTACGTCAAAGTTTGTATTACAAAGTTCTACAGAGTTGAGATCAAATTTCATGTTTTGAGTTTTAAAAATAATTACTTTGGTTTTTTCTTTATTGAGTATCATTTTGTTATTTAAAATCCACTCCTGTGCTATTTTAAAAACGGTATTAGCCTCAGAGATAAGTGTTTTTAAGCAACAGTTAGAGTTTAATACACTTATATCATCTGCATACGAAACTGATTTTCTTCCATCGAATGCCAGCTCGCTAAAAATGTCATTTATAAAAATCACAAATAGTAGAGGTCCAAGTATACTCCCCTGCGGAACACCACTATTTGTGAATAATATGTCTGACTTAGAACCATTAATTTTTACTTGTTGTCCTCTATTTTGTAGGTATGATCTTATCAGATTATGACTAACTCCCCTTATGCCATAGCGCTCTAATTTCTGTAACAAAATTGAGTGATTCATTGTATCAAATGCCTTTGAAAAATCGAGGAGGATTCCTAATGGAATCCTTCCCCCATCCAATGCACTGACAACATAATCTGTAAAATCAAATACTGCTGTATTTGTTGAGCGTTTTTTTGAAATCCATGTTGGGAAGTATCAAATAATTTACAATTGTTAAAGAAATCTGTAATTCGTGATGCTATGATATTTTCTACAATTTTTGAGAAAACAGATAGTAACATGATTGGTCTATAATTAATCTCCACTGCCGCATCTCCTTGTTTATAAATTGGAACTATAATTCCTAGTTTTAGGCATTCTGGAAATATTCCAGTTTCAAGAATTTGCTTTATTAAATTCGTTAGAGGTACTACTATTTCGTATGCAGCCGCTTTTATTATTTTGGCATTTATTTCATCATATCCTGTTGACGATTTATTTTAAGTGCCATAATAATATTATACACCTCAGAACAGGATGTGGGTTTTAAAAACAGTGTTTTTTCATTATAATTTATATTGCATTGGTATTTAAGAGAACTTGTATTAAATGATTCTGAAATATTTGAAAAATAGTTATTTACTTCATTAATTTTTCCCTCTAATAGATTTATATTATTAACATTATTTTTCTTACCTAAGTACTTATTTACTGCTGACCATGTCGATTTACTTTTATTATCACTATTCAAAATAGTGTACGCCATACTATCTTTTCTCTCTCTCTGTAATATTGAATTATATTCTTTATTTAAATTGCTGTAAATAATTTTCGCTTCTTCATTATAGTTTTTTACGACTGAAAAGTAATCCAGTAGTTGTTTAAGATAAACAGTATCAGGAGAACAATACACTTTTTTTTTGTGATACCTGTTAATTATTATTCGTTTTGGACAAGCATTATCTAGAGAGGTATTTATAATGCTGAGAAAGTTATTCCAACTTACATTTACGTTTTTTGCATTAAATTTATAATCTTGTACAAATTTTAATTTATTCACAAAATCATTAATATTTTTTTCACTATAATTTCGTTTTTCACAGTTTTTTGATTTTTCAGTCTCGAAATAAATAGTCCATGACAATTGTTGAGCAAAATGATCGGACATATGTGCTTCAAATACACTGGTCCGATAATCTTGCTTTATATTGGTAATTATGTTATCAATTACAGATTCACTTTGACTTGTAATTCGTGTTGGTGTTTGTATTGTTGCTGTTGCATTAAATGACTGTAGCATTGATACCAGTTCAAAAGACTCTGGAGAACATTCACTGATATCAATGTTAAAATCTCCGCTAATAATATAGTTTGCTTTTTCTTTTAGTAATTTATTTAATAGCAACTCCATGTTTTCAAAGAAATGTCTAATATTACTTTTACACGGGGAGCGATATATTACAACGCACACATACTTTTGTTTGTATTTCACTGTCACTTCGACTGCAGCACATTCAAATGATCCTACTATTGCTAAGTTGTTGATGTCCTGTCTGGCTCGCCATTGAATTCCCTTACGCACATACACTGCGGTGCCACCATAGGCTGTATCACGGGTTTGATGTTCTGGTCGCGAGAACGATGATGTTAATAAATAGTTTTCAATATTAAATTTTACCAGGTTTTCTTTAGTTTGCCAATGTTCAGATAACGTAAGTATGTTACAGTCATTATGCTGGTGTAGCATTTGATTTAATTTAAGTGTTTTATTATAAATAGACCTTATGTTAAGGTGTATTAAAGAAATTGTTTCACTATTTATATTTTTTGTTGAATTTTGTGTTAAGTTAACATCGATTGTTTCAGTAGACGTTGAAAAAAACGTGTAACTCTTGCCCCTTTGGGCCAATTATTCGGATCTCGTAATGCTTCTAATTGTTGTATTGGTGCCGAGACCTTAAAACTTGAGTATTCTGATGGTGTTTTTGATATTAATTTAGTGCAGTTAACATCACTTATTCCCTTTTCTTGTAAGTAAGATATCAACTGTTGTGTAGTTGCATCTGGGTTTAATTTACAGACATGGAAGGTAGCTTTTCTTTCAATTTCTAGTCCTGATCCAGTCGCATTTCCTAATATAGCGTGTTTGTTTATATTTATAGATTTTTTTGCGGATTCGCCTATAGTATTTTGTTTTTGTTTAAAATTTATGCTGTTTATACTATCATGAATTGTAATTTCTGGAGTAATTTTCTTATCTGTATTTTGGACTGTCGATTTGTCCAGTTTTTCGTCTCCGCGCTTATCTTTCTGCATTTGATTCATGATGTTTTCTTTTTCTGAATCGTTGACTGATAGTGATCGTAATTTGTATTTTGATTGAATTTTTGTTTCTTCGGTAGAGATGTCGCGAACTGTCTCACTTAATAATATTTTATTCCTTGAATTCGCGCTAGATGGCTTGTGTTCAGTCTTTAATTTTTCTGTTAGTAAATCAATGTTTATCTTTTGCAACAAGTCCTTTTCATCCTTTTCTTGTATAATGATCTATAGAAGTTCTATTTCTCTTTTCAGGGCTCGATTTTCTTCCAATAGCACTTCCTTACTATATTCACTTTGCTTAGAATCTTTGAGGTTACAACAAATGATTCTATTATTATCAATAATGTGTACCTTGTTGTATTTCTTGACACATCCACGATGGAAGAAAGTTCCACACTTTATGCACACAACACTTTTGCATAATTTATCACTGCAGCACTTATAGTATTCGGTTTTTTCGGACAAGCAGTTATCATTACCCGCCATAATTTATTAAAAAAAAATAAATAAATAAAGTAAAACACAGAATAACAGAAATAAAAAAAGAATATTCCAATGAGGGTGGAGATTACTTGAATGCTATTCAAGGAATGTTTAAAATTGCTATAACAGGCAAAGAATTCCTAAACACTTAATTGTTTCACTGATCTTGCATTTTTATTCAACTAGTTTGGCTTGTAACAGCATTATTAAAAGTGATATTAAAAGAAAACTATCAGATTTTATATATTCAGGTGAAAAGTGCGTTAAAAACACGAATAAAGAATTGCGTGAATTCCTTTACGAGGCAGAAGGCACGGTTAACCAAGTGAGACTGCTGGATATTGGAAACTTTCTCCCGATCACACGAGACGCGTAAACCTCGACCAGGACCAATTTAGCTGACAAGGCCACTCAGGCCTCATCGGATCATGAGGAGGCTGAAATAGTAGTCAAGTCACTCCCGACACCTCACTCCAAACCAGTAACGTTTCCGAATCTATCATCGTCGGCATGGACAGAAAAATCAAGAAACTACTAGAGCAATTATTATTGATAGCATTACGGCCCCATGGGGGACCGCTCAGCAGTCGGCGGATCAGAAAATCATGCTGAGTTCGTCAATGGCCCCTGATGCGGAGCAAGGTTGAACAGCCTCAAGGCGCAGGTGGAGAAGGGGTCTGTTGTATGTTGGGATGTCGCAGGCAGCTTTGAAAACAGCGCAGTCAAATAGAATAATAACAGTGACGTTTTGTAATTTAGAAGTTCACCAATAAAGCTCACAGTTCTCCAGTTTTTATACCATACATCCGTTACCACCTTAAACAGAACTCACATTTAACCATACTACATTTTTGGCGACGAGGATATTTGAGGTAATAGACGGAAATGTGTCAACATATCCAGCAACAAGCAGTGGAAAGGTGAACAGTGCAAGACATCACAAAAACATTGATCAGTTTAACAGTGCAAATGGAAAAATCAACATTGAAAAACCTAAATTTTGAAAAATTTTCACCAGAGAGGGAAGAATTGGATTATTACATCCAGCGTTTTGAAGTTGAGTTAACATTACATGGTAATGTCACAGACAACGAAAAAAGAAACGTCCTTCTAACAAAGGTAGGATCTGATTCATTGACAAAAACGTATGACGAAATAAAAGCAATTTTAAGTGGACATGCGACACTGGCAGAAGTTGATGCAACAGCCCTTAAACTGGAACAAGCAGAAGTGCAATCAAAGAAACTAACACTGTTAACACAACAGAGTTCTAACACGAATTGCGTACAAAAACAGAACAAAAACTATCAACAACAACAGTTTTCACAGAAAAGCATTTCCCAAAATCGTACAAAATATATGTTTTGCGGCAACGAACGACATTCAAACAAAAAAGATTGTCCTGCGAATGGAAAAAAATGCAACGCGTGTGGACGATCATCATTTTGCAAATGTATGTATCGCGACCGGACGTGGAACTTAATTCGGACATTCAAACGTACAAAACAAAAGACAGTTTAAATCACATAACACAAGGTATGTGCATCAAAATAATACAGACGTGAACGATACGGATTCATCAACAAACACAACAAGCATTAGGTGTATAGATACTCCGAAAAAGGTACTACTTTCAGTTAAATTAAATGGAAAGAATATCGACATGCTGTACGATCCAGGTGCAGCATATTCAGTGATTGGCAGAAGGCTATGGACACAAATTGGTTCACCAAAATTGAAACCTACACTTAACTTGATTGCATACACATATCTTGAAATAAAAACCCTTGGTATAACTGAAGTTATTTATGGTCGATCGTTACGAACAGTATTCTATAATATCAAACCTGATGTGTCAAGAAACCAAGAATATGAAACAGCTAAACAGAAACTTTATCATGACAAGAAATCCAAAGAAGTAACATTTGACAGAATATGAGTAAATAATCCAATAGGTAGAGGATCAATACCTAGGATAATAAAATCACAAAATTGAATCTATTCCTTTTTGGTAGAGATAAATAATTAAATAAAACGGAAACATGCAGATCACCTAAGACCAAGGAAACATGATGTTATCTCATTCCAACCGGAGATCTCGAATCCAGTGTTATATTTACCAACTTCATCAACCAACAAGTTACCCGACGACTTACCCAACGAGGAACCGATTCAGAAAAACAAGATGTCTGAGCAGTCCGAATCGAAAACAACCTGTCTAAATGTTGAAGACGAAAATCTAATAAAAGCCAGCCCCAGAAGAAACCCCCCAATAATTAAGAAATCACCGACCCGTTTTGAAGCTTCAATTGCTATGGGAGAAGAGTTGTATGTTGTCAAATATAACAAAAACAGTGACGTTTTGTAATTTAGAAGTTCACCAATAAAGTTCCCAGTTCTCTACTTTTTATACATACGTTATTACCTTAAACATAACTCACAGGGTCCGAACACACCAACGGTGTGACATTGTGGGAGCCAAAGGGGATGGGCTAGATTCCCTGCGAATTCACGAAGAGACAACCAAGACCTCAGCAATGACCGCAGTGCCACAACAGATCCATGTGCCAAGAAGTAGACATCCTAAGCAGTTGCTCGGTGCAAGGGTACAGCGAGGTCGATTGTGGTACCTCCGCTTCCTGCATGTCTTGCAAGACCATAGGCGCGGGGAACGAACACTACACCGGGGGATAAGGGTGTGCTGCCCTCAGAGCCGCCACACAAATAAAAGACAGAAGCGACACCTCCATGGCCAGAGCATGACTCTTTGAACCGAGGAGCCACAAAAATACCAGTACTATCGGTATCCTAATCCATACCTGAGGTTCTTTCAGGTCAATTTAAATCGCTGCCACCTAGCACACATCCTCATGGGACGTAGCGTCTTTCCTAAGGCTGAAGCATTGGGTCGCCTCTGTAAGGGCATCACTTGGGTGTCATTGCGAGAAGTGAGATATTTTCATGCTACGCTTCCCCCAATTTGTCTGATGATGGATAGCAACGATGGCTCGACATCCTCACTCGGAGTGTAGTCACTCATGACGATCCATCCCTCCTGTCTGGGGACGTTAACGCGAAAGCTAGCCAATGGGGTGAGGAACGCACCAACGCCAAGGGCCAGCAGTTGTTGGGAGATACGGACCCTTCATAACACAACTAGAATAAACGCGCCGAAATTTCTCAGCATCATGTGAGGCTGCCCAGCTGTTGGGAAAATAAGCTTGCTGATGAATTCTCCTGCAAACTGTCCCTAGCCTGTCAGATCGCGAAGTGGTGAGTATAAGCGTCAGAGCCAACGCTGTTCGCCGTTTATGACTAAGAGGCAACAGCGGGGCGGGCTCCGATCTGGATCGGCCGAGGCAGCTAGAGCTAAGTTTAAGACGGCAATAAGGTGAAGCAAAGAGAACGCATAGCGAGAGCTGATCAAGGAAATGGAGCCGGACCACTGGGGACGCTCTTACAAAATTGTGCGCGGTAGGCTAACGCTACCTAGCCCAAACCCAAGCTCCCTAGTTCCGGGGGGAGTGGAGGCAACAAGGCCATAACAATAGCGCTATTCCTCAAATGTAATTTATCACGACCAAGCATGGAAAACACGAATGCTACGTCAATTGCGTTCAAGATGCTCGAGGAGGACATCCTAACCCGATTATTAGACATGTACAACTCTTGCATCCGTGAAGGTTCCTCTCGGACACGTTATAAGAACGCCAGATTAGTGATCCTACTCAAGGCAGGCAAGGACCTTATCAAGCCTAATGGGCATCGGCCTCTCTGCCTACTAGACCTTGAGAGCAAAATATTGGAGTCACTGATCAAGCTCAGGCTTCAGCGATGGCACGACAGCGTAAGAGAAATTTCCGACAGGCAGTTCGGTTTTTGTATGTTGGCGTTCGATGATGGATGTCATCTAGAAACAGCATTCGAAACTTGAATTAAAAGAAATCATAACAATCAAACCTAGTAGGTTTGAAAAAATTGTAAAAAATTAACTAGTCGTACGATTACGTTAAAAATAACAAAATTAGTTCAAAATCTTTAAAATCCATATGAAACAATTGATGTATCATTTCTGGAAACAAAATGGCAGCATGCAAAACTTGAATTGAAAGAAATCAAATTGTATTCGTAGGTTTTAAAAATTGTAAAAAATAACTAATCGTATGATTAGCTTTAAAATTACAAAATATGTTCAAAATTAGGGTATCTTTAAAATGCATATGATACATTTATTGTATCACTTCTGGAAACAAAATGGTAGCTTTGAAAACTTGAATTAAAAGAAATCAAAACGTTTTCGTGGGTTTGTAAAATTGTAATTTAGCAATTTTTAGTTTACATTTAGCTGGAATTTCATCTATTCTTGGAGCTGTAAATTTTATTTGAAAAATCAACTAATCGTAGGATTGGCTTAAAAATTACAAATTACGTTCAGAATTAAAGCATTTTTAAAATCGAACTAAAACAATTGATATATCACTTCTGAATACAAAATGGAAGCATACAAACCTTAAATCGAAAGAAATCAAAACGCATTCGTGGGTTTGAAAAACTGAAAAAAAAAATCGTAGAATTAGCTTAAAAATTACAAAATATGTTTAGAATTAACGTATATTTAAAATCTATATGAAACAGTTTATCTATCGGTTCTGGAAACAAAATGGCAACATTCAAAACGTGAATTAAAAGAAAATATTTGTAGGTTTAAAAAATAGTAAAAAAATTAACTAATTTAATTCAGTTCAATTATTTATTCACTTGAGCCATAAAAATATAACAGTTATAAACATAATATACATTTGTAGTGGATGTGAAGGTCAGTATATTACAAAGTAGTCTTAGTCTATATATTAAAATTAAAATTGTTCCAATTAATAATACATTAAAATACAACGAACACATTTTAACTCTAGTCACATTCGGGATAAAATTTAAATTAGAATAAATAAGAATCGTTGGGCATGTACAGCAACTGTTTAAAATATTAATATTTGATACAGTTGAGCTGTTTAGAAAATCTTTGTTTTGAATTGTTCGAGTCTTGTACATGGTCTAACCTCATTAGGCAGTTTGTACAGGTGAACATGTTTTATATTGTATTTTTACACCATATTTTTGTTAGACAGAAAATATTTGGTTTAATCTCATTTAATGCAGCCGTAAGTTCTTCCGTTTTATTATAGATGCTTCGTATATTTTGGTGCATGATTTTAAATGCAGTGATAGTATTATTGTTATTACTTATGTTTTTTGGAAGAGTTAACGTTTGATTTGGTATTTGATCGAAAGGTAGACTTACGAAAAAATTTAATTCTAGACATGTGGTTGCATTTGTTTTTCGAGTACATAACCAGGAAATATCTCATGCAGTAATTGAATTGTTTCACGGGCGTTATGGCATGTGGCACCGTCTTGTTGATCATACAATTTCGGCATAAACCACTGTGTTATCATGCCATGATATAAATATATGGTCCAATGATGCCTCCAGCCTAAAATCCACATCCAACAGTGACACGTTGTGGTTGCATTTGGTTTTCGACAATCACATGTGGGTTCTCCGAACCCCAAACACGGCATTTTTGACGATTAACAAAGCCATCAAGGTGCTTCATCGCGTAGGATGATTTTGCTTGAAAAATTAGCATCCACTTGTTGATATTCAATAATCTATTCAACGCACGCGTTTTGCTGTTTATTGTCATCAGGCTTTAGTTGTTGTGTTAAATGAATTTTGTAAACATGGAGACACATATTTTTTTGTGATTATACGGTGTAGAGAGCTTCTTGTAATTTGCAATTTTTGTCCATGACGCCGAATTGATGTTATGGGATTTTCACCAATCTCTCATACACTGCTTCCTTATTGACGACCTACTGATCAAGGCTATTTGATAATAAATTAATATAATGCAAATTTTATATTTTAAATATAGTGTAAAATGTTATGCATTTCTTTTATAAATTAATATTATATATATATTGTCACCCAATATAAATAATAAGTTTTTACGTATAGGTAATCATCACTAATTTTTCTTTTAATTGTTATCAGAATGTTTAAATTACATTTAATTTTAATGGCTAAAACAAAGTATCTTCATTTACACAGTTTGTATTAAAATTTGAGTTTGTTTTAGTTATTTAGTGTGTTTTTATACACTTTTATTTTATGTTAGTTTAATTAAATTTTTGATAATTAAAATGTCTCGTTGTGAGAGTATCCATCATTTTAATCCGTTTTTTTCGGATATTAATTTTCTTAGAGCGTACACATGCCACGTAATATTGTTCAGCCCTAATCCAGGTAATGGCTTAAATAATTACAGCCACATTAAAGTAAATTAGAGTTATGCCATTATGGCTATTACAAAAATGGGTATAATTAAATAAGTTTTTAATGCATTTAATAATAGTTATTTATGAACTTAACTAATAAAATATTTAAATTCCCTAAAATACAACGTAGAAATATATCTTTATTTTGTTATTATTACACTTCGATAAAAATATAATGAGAGTGCCTTATTGATTTGTAGTATGTTTTCATCCACTATATAATAAAAGGTATGACTAAGTATGGCTAATTAATTTTATTGTGGTCATAAATGTATTATTATTTATTAAATAAATATAATTATTCATCGTAAATTAAATTAAATTTCAAATATTGTATTACAGGTCTATAAAATTATAAACATTGGCTGTGAAATATATGATGTAGATCTGTGCTTTATTTGTATTATTTAGAAATTCAACTCGTGCGCACCACATAATTTTTGCGAGTTTTCAACCTACAGGTGGTATTATTACTGACAGTTTTGTTCAATTACGGGTTAGATTGTATCATTATGTATAATAAGAGTATAATTCAGCTATATATGTGTAATATTTTTCCGGTAATATTGTTTTCGTATTAAAACATGCGATCACACGTAGCTCAAGAAGGTTTTCTTAGTAATATTATCTTTTCAGTTCATAAACTTATTATTAAAATTAAGAAATGGCACAAAAGTGCTCAAAATCTATATAAAAAATAATTGCAATTTGAAATAGAATAGAATGCAATCGATAAAACAGGGGGGTTAAAATATAAAATATCAGTCTTGACATATTGAATATTTCGGAATCGATTATCCAACCAAAGCTAGATAATTAAAGTATTTATGCACAAAATTAAAAGTTGTTACAGTACCAAAAGTGAATTTCAACTAATCTTAAAATTAATCAATAAATACAATTTCAATATAAACATTGATGAGTTGCACGTAAATAAGAGCAATTGAAAATCAACTAGTTAAAAATGTAAACCAACAGTACATATACAGGGTGAGTTTTTTTCGATGTTTTCTCTGGGGATCTCGGAAACTATAAGAGATAGAGAAACGGTTAAATGGGGAAAGAAGTGAGATTTACGAGACGAATAAAATTCCACTTTCAAAGTTTTCAAAAAAGTCAAGGGTAACTAGATATTTTGAAAAATGTAAAAAGTGTCAATGTTTCAAAATCATTATATCTCGGTTATTATAACAGATAGAAAAAAAAACTGTAAAGGACAAAGTTTTAGATAATTTTATGCAGATTAATAAAAAATAATCATAAAATTTTTATCGCCATTATTTTCCGAGATATGACGCAAACCATAGTTGGCTATGATCTCATTCAAAAGGTATTTTTTTCTTTTTAATCCAATATGGCGTACGACATAGTTATTTCTAAAAATAAGTGAGTTATAGTCATTTTAAATTTTATTATATAAAAAATGGCCATGAAAAAGGTGAAAGTAAAACAATTGCAGTTGTTTATAATAATAGCAATATTGTAATGAATAATTTTACAGAGATAAACCAAAATGAAACAACAGCATAAAGTAATTCTGTAATTATCAAAATATTAATGAGAGAGAAATTTTTATATAAAAAAAGAGTCCACTATTAATAGTATTATGACATAAATTATATATTTTTAAAATTGAATTTATGGCTTTTTTGACTATTCTGATGTAAATTGAATTAAATATTTCAATAATAGCTAGTTTATGATCCTCCACGGATTGATATGATTTTTCATATACTTTGTTTTTTACATAACCCCACAGAAAAAATTCTAAAACGCGCAGATCTGGAGATCTAGTGGCCCCGGGATTGGTTTATTTCTTCCCACTTATGAGTTAGGAAAAGCATCATTTAAATAATTTGTAAAACCAACATGTTATGAGGTAGAGCGCCGTCATATTGAAATCATTTCATTCATTTGCTTGTAATGATAAATTTAAACAATCGAGAGTATCTTCAAATGTTTTCTGAAGAAAATGAAAGTAATCATTTTCACTTAGTGAGCTTTCAAAAATATATGAACCGATAATTCGTTAAGTGGAAGAACAGTTAATAGTCATAGGCTAACTGAACTTCGCCTGCTCTTCTATTATACAAATTGTAAACATATTTTTCTATGAACAAACGGCCGTCAATATATACAAACCGATTTGCCGCTCCTTGCTAGATTATAGTGCTATCCTCTTCTCCCAATGTCACCCCTCAACTGTCTATCATCTAGTAGCAAAAAGATCCGAACTTCGCAACCTTACCAAACTGCGACACCCACTCTACAATCCATCCAACGAACTCCTCTACGAAGAAACCCAAATAATTCAGATTTCAACGTTAGCAATTGCACCTAAATATTATCACTCAACAAACTGATTACATCAAATCATTTGTTCGTATCATCTTGGCAGTTAGTTAATCTACTAGTTTTGCTTTATATCTGTAATGGCGGGGCAGAAAGACTTAAAATCGATAGCCCAGATAAGTACACATTAGGTGACGTTGAGTGGGGAATTAACACGTTTAAACCATTCAAATCACCAGGTCCTGACAGGATATATCCTGTCATGCTACAAAAGGGGATAGCAACGCTGAGGAAACCACTATGTGATATCCTCAGAGCAAGCCTTGCCCTTTCATACATCCCAAGCAGCTGGCGGATTGTAAAGGTGGTATTCATACCTAAGCCAGGGCGTGATTCATATGCCCAGGCTAAATCTTACAGACCGATCAGCTTGTCATCATTTATTTTAAAACTACTAGAAAAACTAGTAGACAGGCATATACGGGAAGGAGTTTTAAAGGTCTCACCACTACACCGTCAACAATATGCCTACCAAGCGGGAAAGTCATGCGATCTAGCAAACCACCAGCTAGTGAGCAGATGCGAAAGGACCCTAAAATGCAAAGTCGTTGCGTTAGGGGCCTTTCTGGATATTGAAGGGGCGTTTGACAACACAACCTTCAACTCCATAGCAGCAGCAATGGAGAAAAGAGGAAAAAACCCGCAAGTCCGACAATGGGTAAACAAGATGCTCAGAAGTCGGACTGTGACAACTACCCTATATGGAAAAACAGCAGAAGCGTTAGTCGCTGGCGGGTGCCCGCAGGGAGGTGTTCTCTCGCCGCTCCTATGGTGCCTCGTCATAGACGATCTTCTGCTGCTACTCGAAAGCCAGGGCATATATGCACTAGGGTATATGCAGATGATCTGACCATTCTAGTAAGCGGGAAGTTTGGGACCACTGTATCAAACTTGATGCAGAAGGCACTAAATACCGTAGAAAGATGGTGCAGGAATGAAGGGTTAACTGTAAACTCGGTCAAAACGGCGATCGTCCCTTTTACTAGACGACGAAAAACCAATGACATAAAATCACATATCTATGTATGAAATGGAAGTTCCAATCAAAAATGAAGTAAAATATTTAGGGGTCATACTTGATGCCAGATAGAACTTCCACCTAGAAAGCATCAGCAAAAAGGCCATGAGAGGACTTTTTGCGACCCGTAAAATGGTAGAACGCACATGGGGACTGAGACCCAGTATGACCAAATGGCTATACACTGTGGTCATAAGACCTATAGTGATATACGCAGCGCTCATTTTGGGAGAAAAGACCCAAACCAAAAGTGCAGCAGTAAAACTCGAAAGAGTGTAAAGACAAGCGTGTCTGCTGATCACTGGGGCAATGAGGACAACGCCCATGGCAGCCATGGAACACATATTATCGCTACCACCACTACATCTATTTGTAATGATGGAAGCTAGACAGGCAGCCTATAGGATGCACATAAATGGGCACACTTTAAATATGGGGCCATCAAGACCGGCAACATTTAAAGTACTACAAGAAGAAGAGACACTAAAAATAAGGTCCGATTTCACCAAAATCGTACACCCATCCCGCAGATTTAAAACGAACATACCACAGCGGAGTGAATGGACAAATGGAACTTACCCGGGAACGAGTAAAGGAACTATCTGGTACACAGACGGGGCCAAAAATACTAAAGGAACCAGGGCTGGTATCTACGGAGGCTGCAACCGGAGCAAACAATTCGCGATTGCTCTGGGGAAGCATGCCTCTATCTTCCAGGCCGAAATAGCCGCCATTGACTGGTGTGCACATCACGTAATGGAGTCGGGACTTAACAAAGGACCAATTACCATTATGACAGGTAGCCAGGCAGCCATAAAAGCGCTAACCTCATCGATATTGCAGTCCAGGCTGGTCATGACTTGCACAAACAGACTGGACGCACTAGCGACAACATTAGAAACACAGCTAGTATGGATACCCAAGGACCAAAAAATTATTGGACACTTGGGGGCCAACTTGCTGGCTAAACAAGTAGCAGCAGGTGAATTCATAGGACCTGAACTCGCTTTCGGTATACCCCATGAAACCGGAAAGGAAATAATCCGACGCAAGTTAGCAGAGGAGCACAAAAAGGCATGGCAAAACCAAAATGGAATGAGGCATACGAGACTCTTCCTAGATGGTCCGGTACCTGACAACACGCTGAAGCTGTCTAGACTGAGCAGATTGAAACTAAGAAAAATCACAGGACTAGTCACTGGGCACTGTGACCTGAACAAGCACAAACATAGGATGGGCATTGAGAAAAGGCCCCTATGCCGTGCCGCGGGTGTCTGGAAGAAGAGGAAACTCCCCAACACCTACTGTGCACTTGCGAAACATACAAACAAGAACGCAAGGCGAAACTCGGGAAGCCTATGCTTCCTGTAGAACAACTAAGAAGATACAGGAGTTCAAAAGGAGTAAAACAACCAGAGGCACACAAAAGGACCACGGACCGCAGTACAGGGACGCTAAGCGACACCACCTCGTGAGGACAAAAAAAAACTTCTTCTGTTATGGCTGGGTTAAAGTGGCCCAATAATTTTAATGATAAATTTGAGAAGGGAACATGCATTTTGGTAAGTTTTCAAATCGTTCGCGGAATCAATATATAAACTTAAAGCGGTCTAAATTACGAGCTCTTGTATGGATTGCTGTACGTATGGACTCACTTCAAATAAAAATCGGCGACAAAAATGGTATTAGTTATCAATGCGGAAATAAACATGCCACCGATGGTGGATCGAGTAGCCATTGGTGGCTATCAACCGAAGATGCAAAGAACATCGGGTGTGGACTGAGTAGCAAGAATTAATAAAGCATGAAAAGAAAAGCGACATGTCAAAAAGCTGTTGGTGAATTGAGTATTCATTGGCGACATATACGTGGAAGAAAAAACAATGAAGGAGAAGCAAATCGACCGTGCGCAAAATCGGAAGTGGACTGAGTAGCTACCGATGCATGGGGGTACCAGAAGAAAGGAAGGATACAAAGAAGAGAACGGATATGTAGGGTACACTAGTGGTGGCATACCTGTTAGCATAAGAGCCAGGAGATAGAAGATCGAAAAGATAAATGAGAAGAACGAGCGAGCTCACGGTGGTTGGAGTACCTGTTGGCAGCTGCTCCAAAAGGAAGAGGAATAACAGTAAGGGGAGAATTGTTGTGAGGGAGGAATAAAGTTTTAAAATCGCGGGTTGTTTTCTTACTACTGTGTATCTAAATCCTGGGAGGGTAAAAATAGGTTAGTTAGAATTAGTTCATATGTAAATTGTAATAAATAAATTTAAAAAAAAACCTCTTCAGTTAATGTATATAATTATGATTGTTAAACTTTAAACAAATATAAGTGTCTGTAACTCTTAGTCCGTAGCAAACTCTACTTAATGTTTTTGAGAGGGTTTCAAAATGTTTGTTATAGTTTAATGTTTCATCAAGATGAATGCTTGTTTTGTTATTATTTAATGAAAGTCCATTAGTTAAAAACCACTTATTGGCCTGTACTTGAATATTATCATTTGTTTTATTCACATCATGTAGTAACTTACCCCGTTTTACAAGTGTTGTGTCATCTGCAAATAATATTACATTATTTTCTCCTATATGTCGACAGATGCCATTTATATATAATAAAAGACTACAAGCCCAAGTTTTGGTCCTTGTGAAACTCCTCTATTATTACAATATTCCTTCGACAACTTCGTTTGAATTTTAATTGCTTGACATCGATTCGATAAATAAGTAATTATTAATCTACTGCTTGCAGGGTGGAAATTGTAGAAATATAGTTTTTGAAGTAGTATTGAATGACTCATACTGTCAAAGGCTTTCTGCAAATCGAGAAAAGTTGCTTGGACAAATTCATTGCTGATAATAGCGTCCAGACAATGCTCAATCAAAACTAGAGTCGTCGTTGTAGATCGGGAACATTTAATTCCATATTGGCTACTAGAGAACAATTTTGTCGGCGATATAAAATCTAATCATTGACATATTAATAAATCTTTAGAAATTATTGGCAGAATCGATAATGGTCTGAAATTATTAGCGTCATTTTCAGAGCTTTTTTTATGTACTGGCATAATAATTGCTCTCTTAGGCAACATGGAAATTCCCCAGATGTAATTGATTGATTGATCAGTTGCATTAGTGGTTCCTATTATGGTTTCCTTTATGGTTTTAATAATATCAGCTGTGCACTCATATATATCCCTACTTTGACTATTTTTTAGATTCATTATGGATTCTCTCACTTTAGCGCTTGACACCAGTTCAAATTTAAAATATTTCTTAATATTCTCGCTATGTTTAAGAGAATTTTGCGTTTTCGATTTATAAGATCTCAGAGGAAACACTGTTAATATAGCTTCATGTAAGATATTTATAAATGCGTTAAAGTTTTCATCTACTGAGTTAGAACAAGTTGTGATAAATAACCAGTTAGTATTATTTAGTACATTGAATAGATGGAATTTTCCTACAATGGTAATTGGTCTTAGCACATTTGTACCTAATCTTTCTTTCTCCTTTACAATTTTTACTTGCACATCCAATCCTACATGATCAGAGAGCCCTAAATATAGAGGAGTCACTACTAACGTGTCCATATTACTAAATATGTTATCGATTTTATTATTAAATCTTCTGTTAAAATTTACTAGTTCATTCAACCCAAAACCTTTAAACAAGTCGCACACGTCAATAATATCCCGGGAATTTTTGTTGTTAAAATTAATATTAAAGTCACCACCACCTATTAGATTATTTCCAATTGTATCAATTGTAGATAATAATCCATTAAGTTTGTTTAGGAATATGTCAATGCTCCCACTTGGGGGGTCGGTATACATTGATGATAATTATATTTAGATCCTTAAAATACGTGCAAGTAAGTTCAATAACTTGTTCTAAAGAACATAAGTTTGAATTTTAGAAGGAAAATATTTGTTTATATACAATATTAAAGTATTAATAAAGCGTGCGTATTTGTCGTCCACAGTTGTAGCTAAGAATACATCTTCGAATAACGCTCCTTTTATATCCGCAGATAACTTGATTATTCCACCTTCTGTGTAGATTATACTTCTACAAAAAGAAGGGTTTAGGATGTATGCATCTGAAGCATATGTTAAGTTGTGCGCTATGGTCCGAGAGAAAAGATTTGATTATTATTGTGGAAACACTTGAGTTATTATTTGTAATGAAGTTATCTAGACAAGACATCGAGCCATTTTAATTAATTCGTGTTGCTTCATGTATTGTTTGCTTAGCATTATAAGATTGAATTAAATTATTTTAACAAAAATATGCAAGGATAAAGTTTAAAATTTTATACGATTCGAGTTGGTCCGCAGTCTGCCAATGTTCAGTTAAACTTACTACATCTATTTAATGCATTTATTCTGTGTGTTAAGCTCTGCACAAACCCGAAACAAAGATTTCTGTCAGTCTTACCAAAGACACCACGGTGCTCCAAGCAGAGGCGATAGCTCTTCACCACTGCACAAGAGAAATAGCAAGACAAGACAACAAAAGTAGGTCAATTGCTATATTCTCCGACAGTTAGGCGCTGCTAAGAGCACTAAGCTCCACACTGGTCGAATCTAAGCTAGTGTGGGACTATATACGTGCTCTTAATGAACTTGGTGTCACAAAAAAGTAACAATCACACGAGTCCCAGGACACGGAGGACATCCGGGGAATGACAAAACAGACGAAGTGGTCAAACAAGTCTCGTCAAAAGCCGTAATTGATCCGGAACCCTCCTGCGGAATCTCCAAAACCGCAGTCAAACGATCCATAAAAAATGGGTGGAGACACAGTCCCATACCTGGTGAATGAACTCACCTGGACGGAGAAAACAGCTCCTTAAGAAACAATGGCCAAAATTCACGACCGAACTTCTAAACCAAGACAGAAAAATGGTCAAAACAATAGTAGGTCTGATAACAGGACACTGCAAGTTCAACAAACATATGAGCAAAAGAGGCTTGGTGGAAGAAGCACCATGCAGATTCTGCCTAGAGGAAGAAGAGGACTCGTTCCACATCCTATGCCACTGCGAGGGTCTAGCAAGGATTAGATATCAAAAGCTACGCACTACAAACCCAAGCGCGGAGACCTGTACCCAAGCCCCTCTGGTAGGGCTAATAGGACTAATCAAGGAGGCAAAGCTAGAGCTGGTCATCTGAGATAAACAGGGATCCACAATAGATATGAAAAGGTCGCGGTGGAACAGGCGGTGGTGCCACCCATATAACATCTATCTATCTATCTATCTAAGCTCTGTACGTTGTGATGTAAGTTGCTTGTTTTAGTTTCCTTCGTTCTATAAAAAAATATAACTTGATATACTGATTCCTTTTTCCCATAAATTTGAATCCTGTAAAGTTTCGATTAATGAGAACGGTACTCCTCTTTTGAAACTGCTAAATGTCTCGGGTGGATAACGCTCTACGTGGAACCATGTCTTTTTTTCGATTTTCTTTCTGTCCAATTATAGTGTTTGATTTGCGAGCCTTGTTTTTATATCTTTTTGAAACAACCTCTACAAATCCGGTTTGTAAATTAGAATCTTGTTTCGATATCTTCCACGACACTTGTCTTAGCAGTTGTTTTATTATTGTGTACATGACGTTCTTTTGGTTTGGCACTCATAATTTTGATTCCATTTACTATAGGTGGCACTCTTGTTGCTTGCGGTTTAAGGCAACTCTATATTATTGTTTATTCCAATTTTATTGGAGATTTTACTAATATTAGTTTTATTGTCCCGTATAAGAAAACTATGCTTACAAATTTTATTAATACCTTCACTATTCGCGGCCCTATTTATATAATATATATATATATATATATATATATATATATATATATATATATAAACCTACATACTATTACAGACGCAATAATTTCGAATCAATCATCAATCCACTCAAATAAAACATGCATCCTTAAAATCTGTATTCATTGCCTAATCAATATTCCGATTAACAGAGTATTAAATTAATTTGGTCAACAAAAGTTTGAAAAAAAAACTCAATCACTTGTTAAAACATATATAAAGTCAATGAAGCTTCAAAAGAAGAGGGTCATGGCTGCAACATCAATTATGCAGGACGAACTGCCTGCATGCGTATCAAAACAATTTCGGTACCCATGGCTTGTCAGTGTTTACTGCAGCAAAACCAAAGTACTACAAATACCCATGTTTGAGTTCATTTGCAATGATTTTCCACGTTTTCCGAGATTATAACACCCACAAACGTAATAAAAACACTCGATTTTACAACGTTATATCTGCATTTTCACAAGTTCCGAAGCAATATCACTGCACAAAAACAAGTTCCAAATGATGTTTAATGCAACGTGGTCAACTAGCAGTCGTTATAAAAGCGCAGTGTTACCACCATGCGCGAACTTGAAAACTAGATCCAATCTTGACAGATGGATTAAAGATCTGAGTTTAGCATCAAATAACGTTAAGAATTATTCCTATCTGCTGGGGTCCAAAAGTTGACTCAAATCTATAAACTTATGTAATGAACAACAAATTAGGCAAACGAGACTCCAGATACGGAGTTTACCAATTGAACTGCCAAAACTGTGATTGCATATATATCGTACAAATCTGCTTAAATTACAACTGTAGAATAAAAGAACACAAACAATCAGTATTAAACAATTTATCTCGCACATTGTATTAATGTGCTTTCAAAGTAATACAAACCATCAATTTGGGAAGATTGATCCGCTCTACTTCCAGAAGAAAAAATTAAAATTAAATCTCTTAGAGGTCATCTGGATAAAAAGTGACATTAGGAACGACAAACCCGTATTAATATTTGTCATGATATTTCAACATCTTATTATATAGGATTTAATTGTAACTTGTCATGTAAGTATATACTTGCAAATTGCATTGTTTGTATTTAGTTATAATCTTATATATAATTTAAAAGATATTGTCAAATTTGAAAAATATGTAACGATAAAATTGTAAATAACTAGGTGTATTTTAACTTGGTCCTATTTAAAATCATTATAAGCAGCCACTGTAACTTGCGGTGCCAAGGGCATGGCAACACCTTAGCGTGCATTTCGACACGGTTTCTTCCACCCAATTAACGTGTTTTTAAAGTACGGGGCTGTGGGGGCAGACTTTTATTTTTGAGGTCCTTCAAAATCTTCGATAGAACACCGCCGAAACCATTGCCGTCAATGGTACTAAGGAGTGGGTGGTTACCATGTGCGTGTCGTATATTAATTTCATATCTTAATAATCGGCCACAGAGGTTGACATTTAAAGATTGCGTGTCAAACGACCTTAATATCTACCACAGAGAACCTCAAGGTTCTATTCTCGTTTCACTACTTCTTTAATTAACGATCTACCTGAACAACATCTGAATTGTTCATTGATTTTATTTGCTGAAGACACGACTGTGAAAAACACATTCGTTGTAATCGGGTAAGCCCATTGTGTGAAAACAGTCTTCAGTTCTCAGATTAACTGAATGGGTTTAATGCAAGTAGATAAGTAGTAAGTCTAGATAAGTCGAAAACTGTGATGTTTACATTATAGAAAAATACTGAAATAAGTTCTGCAAAATTTGTTGGAGTCCATCTTGATACTAAAATAACTCATGAAAGTGAATGGTCAAAAAAGCTTTACAGTAATATTTATCTATTAAGCGTGTTTAAAACTCCGCTCTCTGATTTTTGGTTAAAATCGGCTTACTTTGCACTGGTTGAGAGTCATTTATCATACGCTATTTTGGCATAGGGTCATTCCACTATAGTTACTAGATTATTTATTGTACACGACTGCAAAAACTCTTTTATTAAACTGAGGATACTCACACTACTATGTTTTCATATTTTAGAATTTCTGGGTTATGTATACAACATATTGAAGAATATAGAGTAGAAAAATAATTACATGAGTATAACACTAGATCAGTAATTCATATTTGTCACTGCTAATTTGGTACTTGAAAACGCTCGAAATGGTTGAGACATAAATGAAGTCAACTGTTTCGAACTAAAAAGAAATGATTGTATCTGTTCTAATAAAATAGGAGTTAAGGAAGCACTAGTCAAGATCCAAGATCCAACTTTATGGTCTGCCGGACTTACAGTAAAAGAGTTCTTTCCTCGACTTACTCCAAAACCAACCGCTATGAAACATTTTTCGAAAGTGATGCCTAAACAATATTACCTTCTACTATCAAAATGTCAGAGGGCTAAAAATTAAATTAAATGACAGTTATTGTTCCGTTATTTCTGAATATTATTCCATTATGCTGTTAGCTGAGACGTGGCTAGAAACGGGAATTAATGTCCTGAAATATTTGATAGCAGACACACTGTTTACCGTACAGAGCTCAAGTTCTAGTTCAATATATATTTTTTTTTAATTGTAAGGATCTAAAACTGATAGTTTTGGTAAACTAAATAAATAAACAACAAAAAATATTATTATATACAGGGTGATTCATTAAGGGAGCCACATAATCGGCCAAAAGAAAATGCGTAAAAATATTTTTAAATACTTAGCTTTCCGCTAGGTGGCGCATTTTATCATTTACATAATTAATTTGAGTTTTTTACAAAATATTACCGCATTAAGGCTATTGAAAATTATCAAAATTAGAAACTACTGTACTTGGTTTACAATTTTTGCTCAAGTCATTTTTTTCTATCACCTACAGTTAAGTGGTGGGGGAAGTATACTTTTGTTTACAGAAAATGGTCTGTAACTTCCGTATACATTAACCGATTTTCACAAGCTTAGTCTCAATAGAAAGAGTATTAGAAGTTGATTACAAAAATAAATAACATTAACACATTTAATCTATGCGCTGGCAACTAGAGGGCGTTATGTAACACATAACCCTATTTATGTATTTTTCTCAGAAATATCAAATGGAATGATATAACTCGAAGCACCTTACAAAAAAGAAAATGCAATTACATATTGTTTAGTCAAAACCGCAAACTGATATCTCTTGTCATTCCAAAGATATTTAGATTTTTTTAATTTTCGTTATTGTTTTTCGTTGTTTTCGAAGTGTTGGTTCACCCTGTAAGGTGTAAATGAAAATATATGGCTAAAGTTACTTTTAGAAAAAATGTCATGTAAAAACAAATGACAACAATATTTATTAGTATAATTAATGAAAAATAATAAAACTTATTACCCATAACAGAAATTCACAACATGCTGAAATTTCTAAAAGCACCCATTATCTAGTTATTTTAGAAACTCAAAATGTTTCCCCTTATTTGCTGTATCTACACAAATTCAGTCCTTCTGGAGTGAAATTGTATCCTAGATTCCTTAAAATTTCTTCAAAGGTTTTATATGGATAAGCTGTAACATTACGAGTATGTCAAACTATTTTCCTGGGCGATGTTGTAAAAGTAATCAAGTCACCTTTGGAAATGACATTTCTGTTTTGTGATTGTTTATTTATAATTTTTTGTTGCTGTCAAAGTTAATTCGAACGTTTGAAAAATCACTTTATTATAATGCTTTATTTTTCAAATGAAGAAGCATATGATATGCTAGCAGTGTATTTTGAAAGTCTACAAAATGCAGTCATTGCTGAAAGAGAATATGGGTTACGATTTCCTGAAAGACGGCGTCATTCAAGAAAAGTTTTGTAAAAGACTGACAGAACGATTACGATAAACTGGAAATGTTGAACCTGTTTCGGTAAGAAATAGGGTACGTAGAAGACAAAATAAAGAAAATGTTATTAACGTCTTGGCATACGTTAACGCTGAACCACGTGCAAGTATTAGGGAAATTGCAAGAGATCTAGAATTAAAATATTCTTTGGTGAATAGAATACTAAAAGAACATAAAATGCATCCTTACCATGTTGTTTTATATCAAGAGTTAAAAGACATAGATTTTGATCGACGACTAGATTATTGCAACTGGTTAAAAGGAATGTTAAATTATAATCAACAATTTCTATCTGCAATATTATGACATTTTCAAGCTCTGGTAAAATTAACTTGCACAACAGTCACTACTGGTCAGAAACAAATCCACACTGGCAGAGAGAAGTCAGTTACCAAAATCGCTGGAGCATAAATGTTTTAAATAGGAAGATAATAGGACCTTTTTTCTTTGAAGAAAAATTAACGGGCTAAAGGTACTTAGATTTTTTAACAAACGATTTGCTCATCCTTCTAGAAGACGTTCCAATTCGTAACAGATTAGATATGTGGTATCAACAAGATGGTTGCCAAGCACATTTTGCCGCAGTTGTCCGAAATTATTTAGATATTTTCAAATAAATGGATTGGAAGGGGAAGTATTTTTCCATGGCCTGCAAGGTCACCAGATCTTACGTTTTTAGATTTCTTTTTATGGGGTAGAATTAAAGATTTGGTTTTTAAAACACGTTCAACTACACGTGAAGATATGAAAGACAGGATGCGGCAAGCAGTAAGAGGTATTTCTGGTGCTGAAATTGAGGCCAGTGTCAATTCCACTATAGAAAGACTGAATTTGTGCATAGCATAGAAACATTTTGAGTACCTAAAATAACTAAGTAATAGGTGCAGTTATCAATTTTAGTTTTTTGTATTTTTTTTCATTAATTATGTTAATAAATTTTGTCCCATTCGATTTAACTTGATATTTTTTCCCAGGGTGAACAAACACTTCGAAAACAACGAAATACAACAACGAAAATTTAAAAAATCTAAATATCTCTGGAATGACAAGAGATATCAGTTTGCGGTTTTGACGAAACAATATGTAAATTCATTTTCTTTTTTGTAAGCTGTTTCGAGTTATATCATTCCTTTTGATATTTCTGAGAAAAATACATAAATAGGGTTAAGTGTTACATAACGCCCTCTAGTTGCCAGCGCATAGATTAAATGTGTTAATGTTATTTATTTTTGTAATCAACTTCTAATAATCTTTCCATTGAGCCTAAGCTTGTGAAAATCGGTTAAGTTATACGGAAGTTACAGACCATTTTCTGTAAACAAAAGTATACTTTCCCCACCACTTAACTGTAGGTGATAGAAAAAAATGACTTAAGCAAAAATTGTAAACCAAGTACAGTAGTTTCTAATTTTGATAATTTTCAATAGCCTTAATGCGGTAATATTTTGTAAAAAAACGCAAATTAATTATGCGAATCATAAAATGCGCCACCTAGCGGAAAGCTACGCATTTAAAAATATTTTAACGCATCTTCTTTTGGCCGATTATGTCATTAGAATTTTTTTCCCAAATTCTAGGATATACGGTTTCCGAGATACGGCCAGTACTAAAACTTAAAAAAATTATTAAATATTAAAAATTCAGTGAATTGAAATTATACTAGTCAAGCTTAGATTTTATGGGGAAAAAGGAAGTTGCGAATTGTGTAATAAAATTCTCGTGGTTATCAAAAGGAAATTAAACCTGTGTACCTCTTGTCAGCCGTACATTTAAAATTAAATTAAAACTTTTTCCCTCCGAGAACGGGACGATTACGTTATAAAAATTATATCCACTCAATATTTAATTAAAAGTATGACAAGTTAAAAACTCCCCTTTATAAATATTGACTTAATTAATTACTAACTTTTCGAACGGATGATATTGACATTTAAGGAAAAGTTAAAATAAGGATGCCTATTTATCTCATAGTATGACAGATATTAATTTAATATGTATCTGCCTCGTCAATTCAATAAGATATTAATAATGTAATATTGAGTGATAAATACAATTATATATTTAAATCTAAGTTAACTAATAATAATTTATTATAAAAAATGTTCTTGTGTCTTATTGTACATTTCTGTTTATTAATTAATATTTATTTAAACCACACTTTTATTTATTTAATAACCCAACGGGCAGTTATTATCCAATTACAGGGACAACATATATTGTAATTTTACTTGTAGTAATTAGAAGGTTATTTGTTTTACTATTTTTATATTTACCTGTTGTGTATATGTTTAAATATTGTTTTATATTATATACGTGAAAAATGACTAGCCAAAACACTGAACCATTAAAAAATTATATGATATATACATATATTACAATACACGAACAAGTTATATCGTATACAGTGGTAAAAAACATAGATAATAGTGTTTTATTTCATCCTACATTTAAAGTTAAATCGTGTTTTTGTAATATATGTATGCATATTACATATTTTTTTAGTTGCAAAAATATAGTTACTGTTTTAGTGTTTGCTGCATCACTTTTTTTTTTAAATTTAAAGTAATTATTTTCATTAACTTAATCTACCACCTATCGATCCCGAAATCACTATATTTTGCCTTCGTATGTGGCTGTAACTGATTTATTTAAGAGAACCTCGCCCTTACTTCGAATAGCCATTAATCATGTCCTATGGCGACACAGAATAAGTGAGTTATCTCATGTCATTTAAGCTCCTATACTTCTATTAGTATTTCCATAAATTTCTTTTATAGGTAATACTATTAACTTAAATTTAACTCAACCGCCAATTTATACTTAATATGTCAGATTTATAAAGGATAAAAATACAATAAAAGCACTACAAATTTAATAATAGCCTAATTAAAGCAATAATTTACATATAACAATATTTTACACAGACCATTAACCACCCAATTAATTAAAATACAGGTGTGGTAAGTTTAATTATCCGTTTAATTTTTTTTACCTAATAAAGGCTGGAAATTGTGTGAAAACGCCCCTAATATAATAGACATAATCAAGATATTTTAGTGAGCGCTTAAGTTTTATTCTGCACAAAAGGAGCGAGTTCCACGCAATGTAATTTTATGGATTTCATTCTCTTGGGGGGCGTTTAAATAATAAATCTGACTTACGCGCTATTATTTGCCATTATTTTATTTTGTGGAGGTGAAATGTTCTTGCTAAACGAGTGTACGAAATATTAAATTAAAATTCACTTCGTCGAAAATAAACAGAATTAATTTTAATTTACTGCAGTGCCTTTGTACATCGAGTAATTGTTTTAATTGGTAGTTGTTCTTACGCAGATATAAGGCACAATCACTCTCAAAAATATTAATATTTGCGTTAATATATTTAATGTTTATATTTTTGTTATCAATAATGCAATAGATAAATTAATTAATGCATTGATTTAATTAGAAAATTTGTATACGCTGATGGGGCTCTGCTGCGGTGAGAACGGGCGCTCGGTACAAGTGGAGCTTCTGTGTGGCTCCTAGGTACTGGTTACTGTTGATGATAGTTTACACTGATTGTAAGGCAGCGAAGAGTTTACTTATTTTAAAGGAGAATTGTACTCTGAGATTTTTAGGCTCTTCGTGAGATACAAGTAGCTCGCAGTGAAAGTTGGTTAACTCTGATTTATTTCCTAAATTTTACACTATTTATATACAATTCTTATTCACATAAATGGTATCAAAACAAGAGACAATGCGCTGTCAGCGAGCTCCGTTATCGCTGAGTGCGCCTTTGGACGATCGATAACGCTTATCTGTCGTACGCCGAGCCGCTTGTGTTGATAATCGCTTCTGTTCAATTTGTTGAATTGGGCATGTTGGGATCTTCGGGGTTAGGGTGCCATAAGTTCGATGGCCGGTACCTTCCTCTGGGTGCAAATGTGTTTCAGATACCAATCTCCACCAGTCAAACCTAGCAATGTGAGAAGGATAGCGGTTATCATCAGGATGTAGTTCCTTGTTTCATGGTGGTAGACGGTACGCCATCCTGTTGTCTCATTGGATCCGAACTGAGTTTCCCGGGCAAGGATCTGGTTGGCCGAATAAGATGAGACATACACCGTCTCTTGTTGGATTGCGTGTTGATTATTGACGTCCATTTCCATCATGGTGACTGGTTGAATTGACAGTCCTCGCACCGTTGACCTCCTGTTTTGAGTTGGAAGTAGGCGGTACTCCTTGATGTCAACTGAACATTTGTCTGTGATCTGTAATAATCCAGTATTATTTAATAGTATGTTCATTCTCTCACCTGCGTAGATGACGGCTACTATCTTGGGTTCATTTGTGATGAACATCCAAGTATTATGTGTTAACATTTGCTTCCAAATAAGAGTGTTCAAAGGGTGTCTGATGCTCTTGTGTAAACATGGTCCCATGTTTTGATGAACAATCTCGATGGCGCAATTCTTCTTGGCATCTAGCTTGCGAAGAGTCGATGGGTTGCATATTTGGGCGTTTTCAATGGCATAAATTTCCTGTTGTAAGTGTTTCGATGCTCCCACAAACGTTGTGCCGTTATTACCATACCATATTTGTTGCCAAACATATAAATAAAGCGATATAACCCTTATATGTTTTGTGTCCTCTTCCTTTCGTTGTGCCGACGTCAATGGGCCCTGCGTAGTCCACTCCGGTGTAAGTAAATGGACGTAATGGTGTTACTCTTGGTTTTGGCAGAGATAATTGTTATGTAGTTTCGGCTTTGTACCTGATGCATGTAGTGAATTGCCGAATGTAGCTTCTCACACTTCGCTTAATATTTGGAATCCAGTATTTTCTTCGTATATATATCATAGTTGCCTCAATTCCTCCATGTAGTGTAACTTTATGAGCATCCCTGATAAGAAGTTTGGATAAATGATGTCTTGCTGGTAATATAACTGGGTGTTTCTGCATATACGTTAATGCTGAATGTTCCAATCTGCCTCCCCCTCTAAGGATTCCATTTTGATCGATCATCGGATTTAGTGTTTCGATGGAACTTAAACTGGCAATTGCTTTTCCGTTTGTAAGGTTTTTACATTCTTCTAGATGACCTCGGTGACTATTTCCAATTCGACGGCAGTATGTTAACACTCGTATCATCCGAGAAAATGTTGAGAATCTTGAAATTAATTCTTCTGTATTTGTTTGTACTACGAATATGTTTGATTACAATTGTATAATTTCTGGAGTAATGAGCTGAGTCGACCAGGATTTGTTCTCCTCTCCCAGCCATCCAGGTCCTTGCCAACACAACACGTTATTTATCAAGTTTTTTGGTTATATTCCTCTCGAGACTAAATCTGCTAGGGTATCTTGACTTGGTACATGATGCCAGGAAACGTTGGTTGATAAGCGTTGGATATTGGCCACTCGGTTTGCCACAAATGTGTCTAATTTGCTGCTATTTCCATGTATCCAGGACATAGTGATTGTTGAGTCGGTCCAGGCGTGTGTTGCATGAATGTTATGTTTCAAACATGAGTGAACGTTTGTTAATAGTTTGGCAAGTAGCAGTGCGGTACACAATTCTAGACTAGGGATCGATATCTTTTGTTTCACAGGTTTCCTCTTGAACATGGTGCGAGCGCAGACAACGGCACCATACCCCTTTTCTGATGCGTCGCTGAATCCGTGCTGTTTTATTTCATTAGAGTAGTATATCCATCTCTTGATTTCTAGATGTTGTATGTTGTGTAGTTGATCTGACAGCTGCACCCTCTGCTCTTAATGTTGTGGTGAGTACCGGTGGTTTGAATGTTAATGTATCTTGGGTAGGGTTCCGTGTTACTCCTAGAGAATTTTTATTTGGGCATGAAATCTCATAGTCGCTTTGGTCTACCATGTATTCCGGTAACCACTTCAGAAGATTGATGATGTTGCTGGACCATTTCCGTAGATTGAACCCTCCTCTTTTAAGGATGTTGATTAGGCCAGTTTTAATCTCTAGTGCAGATTCTATATCCTTGGCCCCGGAAAGGACGTCGTCCACGTAAGTGTCTTTCATGATAATTTTAGCGATGTTTGGGATACCAGATCCTTCGTCGTAAGCAAGTTGATTGAGTGTTCGAATTGCTAAGTAAGGTGCTGCCTTGGTTCCATATGTGACTGTGGTGAGTTGAAATTCTCGTATATGCTCTGATGGGCTATGTCTCCATATAATCCTTTGGTAACGTTTATCTTCCTCTGATATTTGAATTTGTCGGTACATTGTTTATATATCTGCCATAAATACGACTTCATGGAACCGCCAACGAAGAAGGATGTCAGTGATGTTGTTCTGAAGTTCTGTTTACATTTCTTCATTTAAACTGCGAGTGTTTGATGTTTTACACGACGCATCAAACACCACTAAGAGTTTGGTGGTAGTACTCTCTGTCTTGAATACGGCATGATGCGGAATGTAATATCCCGGTGATCTACTTTCTGAGTTTTTTAATGGGACCATATGCCATAGGTCCAGATACTCTGTCATAAAATTACCGTATTCTTTGTTTAGATGTTCATCTTTTTGCAATCGTCGTTCTTGTTGGAGGAATCTTGCTACTGCTCTGTCTCTTGACTCCCCGAGTTTAGGTGGGCGTTCGATGAAAGGTAGGGAAACCGTGTAGCGTCCATCGGAACTTCTTGTTGTTAAGTTGCAGTGTATGTTACATAACTCGTCTTCGGCTGTTCGTTCTGTTGGGACTGCTACCACTTCCATTTCCCAGAATCGTGAGAGATCTTGATGATCACCAGATTGTGTAGATAAGCATACTATTTCGGGATGTATTTTGGTATATCCGCCTGATATTATCCATCTGAACTCGGTGTTCTGAAGAAGGAATCCATTATATTTTTTCATACCCTTCATAAGGATTTGGCTGTAGTGGCGTTTTCCGAGTAAGATGTCAACTTGTTCTGGGCAGTTGAATGTGTCATCGGCCAGATCAATTTCTTTAAACTGGTCCTTAACGGTGTGTGCGATTGGATATGCTGGTTGCTGGCTAGTAATTCGTGGTAAAACGTATAATTGTGTTACTAGCTTAAACTCATTGCTTTTGTGTGGATGTAGGACTGCCTCTATCATTATCATATATCACTGGAAATTTGACCTGTAATGTTTCCTACTCCAGAGACTGTATTGTGAACCTTTTGGCGTGGAAATCCTAGTATTTGAGCTGCATTTTCCGTGATGAACGAGCATTGTGAACATTGGTCTAGTAGGACTCGTGCTGTGAACGGGGTGCCCTTGCTTGTTATTATATTCACTAGTGCAATAGGTAATAAGTCTTTAATTTCCATAACCCCTGTTGTGTGTGAATTGCTGGACTGGCCTAGTTATGATTGTTTTTCTTGTGCTGGGCGGTTTTGCCTGGATTGAGATTATCCTAAGCGACGTTGAGGAATATGATGATCATTATGCAGTAATGTGTGATGATATTTATTGCAATTACGGCATCGTTGTTGGCTGGGGCAGAGCTGTATACTTGGGTGATTTAGGCAATTTATACAGAGTTTTCTTTCTCTGATAATCTTGTTTCTCTCCTGTACACTATATGCCAGGAAGTTAGGATAATGATAGACATCATGGTATCTCTGGCAGATTCTACGTTGTTTTGAATTTTCTGGGATTCCGCTGGAGAGTACTGGTCGATTATGTTCTAAGGACAGGAATCGTTTTTCTTGAAATGTCAGAACTTCGGACAGCTTGGGAACTCCGTGGGGAGACTCCATACTCTAATCGAAGATTTTGTTCGTGTAATTTCCCCGTCTTTTGATAATGATTCTACTGACGAATTGGCCCCAGGAATCGTTGTTGTATCCCATATTTTGGATGACTTGCATACATTCCGTTATTATGTCATATAACTGTTCTAGTTGTGCGGGAGAGTTTGACTCACATATTGGCTGATCTGTCAGTGTATCGATTTTCTGTGCCAATAACAGCCGTTTGTTATCGTACCGTCGTTTAAGTGTGTCCCAGGCTGTCGTGTAGTTGGCATAGTCGGTAGGTGAGATATTAATTTCGAAGCTTCTCCACGTACTTAACCATTCAGATATTCTAGTTTTTCAATATCCGATAAGTGGAGATTATTGTGAATAGCTTGTTCATATTAGCTTTGAAACTTGGTCTATTTGTCGTATCCACCTTCAAATGTCGGTATATGTTTTATTGGTAATTGGGCGTTGGGCCTCACTGAGTACTTCTTGGGAAACCCGGTTGAGAAACTATGCAAATGGGCCTTCGCTTCGATGGTTTGATTGAACTTTCGGTGATACATTCAGAATAGAAAGATAAATTCTGAATATTTCATTCTAGAACTGTTCTATACTCGTGATCCACATTTCCATCCTGCCTTGGCTTATATTTGATATCTGGAGGGCGTTGTTTAAAAAAATTGCATCTTCTGTCGGAACTTGATGACTTCAGGATCTGGTATTGACACTGATGTTGGCTCTGATGTTTGTCCCGTTGTTTTCTCTTTTTGAGATATACTGTCCAGAACGGCATTTGTGATTACCTCGTGGAATTTTGCACGCAGTTTGCTTAGGTATTTACTTTGGTGATACGGGTGGTCTGGTATTTTGAACGTTTGGCACTTTTCATCCAATTGTTCTACTTGATCCCAAATTTTATTGGCATCGTAAGCGAATTTACTTCGAAGGCGAGCTGTCGCTGGCTTCTTCACCTCCACCAGAATCGCTCCTAATTGTTTGCCTAATGCCTCCTGCTGTTTGGCTAGCTCATTCAGTTTTTCCATTTTCAAACTTGTACGCTGCTCGGCCTATATATCTGGTGTTGTCTTCGTTGGAGAGGACGCAGATGTGATCGGTTGGGGCCGGTCAGATTTGTGATGACCTGGCTTGGTAACACTGGGAGTGCCGTCACGCCGGGTCGTTTTTTGTTTGTTTGTCAATCAAAACACTCGGTACTCGATCCCCAAGTGCTAAGACGACAATCCGCATCCTTTGGTTGGAGCGGAGTAGGTTTCGTCGTCTAGGTTGGACGTGGTGAAGTTGATAGCAATCCGGTTCGAAGGACTATGTATACGCTGATGGCGCTTCTGTGTGGCTCCTAGGTACTGGTTGCTGTTGTTGATAGCTTACACTGGTTGTAACGCAGCGGAGAGTTTACTTATTTTAAAGGAGAATTGCACTCTGAGGTTTTTAGGCTCTTCGTGAGATACAAGTAGCTCGCAGTGAAAGTTGGTTAACTCTCATTTATTTAATAAATTTTACACTACTTATATACAATTCTTATTTACGTAAATGCCTAATCTAAATGGTATCTAAACAAGAGACAATGCGCTGTCGCTGGCGATCTCCGTTATCGCTGGTGCATCACATCCAGTGAGTGTGCCTTTGGACGATCGATAACGCTTGTCGTACGCCGAGCCGCTTGTGTTGATAATCGCTTCTGTTCAATTTGTTGAATTGGACATTCAAAACTTAAGTATTAATATAGAGGAATAAACCTATTTAAATTAATAGAAATACCTTACATTATTATTTATTCTTAGAGACCATTTGTTGTATCCATATGACATACAACGCATTCAGCACTTCCTTCTGCCGATTTTGGCTTTTGCACAGATTAATATAATTTTCTCAACCACCTTTTGCTTCTTTTTACCGATGAAGAATTTTTTTCAGAAAATGCGCTAAGGAAGTGGAGTTGGAAGACGTGCGAATAGTGACTAGATATTTTAAACACTTATTTTGACTATTACTTCTAAAAATTAATTTAATTTGTGTCTGATAAGCCACCATATATACATACATATTTATTTGGACAAACATAATACATAATAATAATAACAATCAATATGAAACAGATATATGGTGTTAGACCGTCTGGGCTATAGACCTGCGGTCTTTCTGCCCTGTCTTGAATTTAAGGTGAGCGAAAAAAAAAATATCTTTTCTAGCTAGCTGAACTGTCCTGAATATTCGTACAAATGAATTGTGAGGGGAGATATGCCACCATTTATCCGTAAATAGTATTTCACCCGTGTATTCCTAGTACTGACATAACATCCAACCCCAACGTAATCATTGATTTTTGTTGAAAGCTTGTTACCTAATTGATTTATTAAAATTTAAATTAGCAAGTCGCATCTTTTTTTTGTAGCTGGTAGGTCGAAAATCTTTTATAGACGGAGTGTGGGACTCCCCAGAATAGGTATACCCACTAAAAACCACCTCCCCAAGTCGCCCTGCCACCACGCAGAACCGCCGTCTGGCATTACTTCACGGGGTGTAGGGTGTCGGTCAGCGTCCTTGATGTGTGTGTGTGTGGATGTGTGTGTGTGTGTGTGTGTGATATGTGATGTGTGTGTGTGTGTGGATGTGTGTATGTGTGTGTGATGTGCGTGTGTGTGCAGTGAGTGGCTCGGGTACGTGGGGTCGCTACTCCCAAATGGCTGTGCACGTCAACCACCCCTGCGGGAAGCAAGACGCATCTAGAGACATCAGTTCATACATAACTACCATATAAAATAAATGTTGCATCCTAACCTTCTAGCCAACAGAAACAGTTTTTCTCATTTGCTATTATCAATTTTATAGACAACTATAGTTTTGACCTTTGCAGGTCATTATCACGTGTTGAATAAAGAACAATTTATAGGTGAGATATGAATTTTTAATGAACCTAATTAAGAAAGAGAAGATTTATTAGAATGGATTAACCCAATATGATTAAGTGCGGCATTTTGGCGCAGAGCGGAATAAGGTGCGGTGATTTCAGAAGAGGTATATGGCAGTATAAGAGCTTAAATAATGGTGAAGAAATTAAATCCGTCTGCTCATTAAGCAGATTAGAATTAATATTCTTACTTTGGTGGAATATCTCTAATGACTCTAAAAGATTAAACCCATGGCCTTTATTGCAACAATGTAAAAGTTTTAAATTATCAATATGTGGAAATGAATGATTACACTCTAAGATATTATTTGAAAAAGAACTTGTTGTATGTCGAAGTCTGAATGCTCTATAATGTTCATTGTATCTCTTCTCAAAACTCCTACCTGTCTGCCCTACATATGTGCTGTTACATTCGGAACATGCAATTTGGTATAAAGTTTCAGTTTTATTTTGTATTGGTATTATAAAGGAAACATACTGAAATATACTCCAGTAATGACTAAGCTTCATTGATAACCATGTATCTTACTTCAAAAGCTTTGTGTTGTTTTATAATACTGATCAATAAAATAGTTTTTTCTCGATGTATGAACATTATATTATTCTTGTTTTTTACTGTATTGCTCCAAACGTTCAAAAAAGACAAGGAAGAAACAATGCTTTTTAATTTATATTGTTGTCATTTTGAAACTCACCTGGCGCAAATCTTGCACAATACAAGTGATTGCTGACAATATCATAGGGATCACAGGTTGGTAAAAACGTTTAAGATTACTACTCAGTTTATCTACTAAGAATTTGTGCATTAATGATTGCTTTTAGTTCATTAAATAATAATGTTTTTAATTCTTCACACTTTCCTTAAATACTTAAGAAATAAAATACATTAATAATTTATTTATTTATTTATTAGCATATTTGTACTCCTTTTTAACAAAATAACATAAAATTTTTGGTATAACATATTAAAATATAAGTACTTAAAATTTTAGTCAAAAGGAGGACGGGCGGAGTTCTCTTCATCGAAGGATCTTCCACTCAAACCCATGATGATATACTATCTATACTGCTTCAGAAAAACATCTGTAGTATAGTTTTATATTTTTAATGCATGAAAAGCATATTTTAGTCTTTTACTGGACTATTTTAATGACATGTATTGTCACTGTCAAAATTATGAAACTTAAATGATCGAATACGAGGGTTTTTTTATATTTCGGGAATGGACGATCCAGGTGCTGCCATCTAACAACCGACGCCCCTAAGGACTAGTTCGACTTTTTGTCAGTAGAGAGCAAAAATATATTTACGGATTTGGATTTTAAATTTGTTAATTAATGAGCCTGGATAGCCATTGTTAATAGCTATTTGTTTCATACTGTTCATTTCTTCTTCAATGGATGTGGGACTAAGAGGAATTTTGAATGCACAGGTTACCATTGAATAGAAGCTGGCTATTTTATGTTTATATGGATGACGTGAGAAATTCGGGGTGATTCCATCTGTGAAAGTGGGTTTTCGTATATCTCAAATGTTAATTTATTGTTAGTTCTTGTTATAGTTAAGCCTAAAAAGTCATTTTTAATAGCAGATTCTAGTTCTACTGTGAACTTAATGGGATGGTGTAGGGAGTTAAGATAGGTTAGGAATTTGTTAATTTATCTATCTGTACCTTCAAAGCATTCAAGTATGTCATCTATGTTTTTATGCCACCATTTGATATGTTTTTTTACCTTTGGGGGAGTTTAGAATTACGTTTGTTAGATTATTCATAAAAATATTGGCCAACAACGGGCTTAACGGTGGTAGGCCTTATTTTTGCATATAAAATTTCTTATTAAAGTTTGATTTTTAATTGTATGCATTCTTTGGGGGATATTTTGGCGAACGTATTAGATACGTCAAAGGATACTAATTTGCAACTATTGGGGATAAAAACGGTTTTAATATTGGTTAATTTTACAGAATTTTTAATAGAATGAGGATCGGTGAAGTTAGTAAATATTTTGAATATGCAGTTAAGTTCTACTGTTAATTTACAGGCTGGAGCATTAATGTATGATACTACTGGACGGATGGGATTATTAGGTTTATGTATTTTAATAAAATCCTACAGTCGAAGAGCTCTGGGGTTTGTAGGAAAAGGGTGTCTTATTTTGGAATCTGAGAATAAGGAATTTTTATGTGTTAAAGATTTTAATTTTTGTACTAATAGGTTGGGTGGATCTTTATTAATTTTTATCGGAACTGTAATTTTTTTAATATTCTTCGTTTTTTTTTAATTACTCTTGAATTGCCTTTACCGGCTATTGTTTTTATTTTTAACTTTCTTTTTAATTGACTTTATTATTTTAGTTTCAAAGTTTGAAATGTTTTGTGTTTCTTTTATTAATTTAGCTATTTTAGTTTTGTCTATTTCTGATGTGTTTGTGTTTTTTTATGCTAACTCTAATTCTACAATTAAGTTTTCTTATAAAGACGAGAAGTTTACATGTGGTGCATATTTAGGACCTAACATTAAAAGCACAGTTTCATTATTTATCAAACCATATTTTCGGATGTACTGTCAGTAATCCATTTGGCCGAAAAAGGAGGTAGGATGGATTTACTGGAAGCTCTTGAAATCCATAAGGCGAAAATTAATCCCCCAATTTCCCTCATTAACGACCAGGTCACCCTAATGTACACACCTTTCTTTAAAGTTTTCTATTAGGTATATAAACAGTTGTAATTCGTAATTTAGGTACTTATTTTGATGATGATTACCGTGTAGTCGAAACTAGTCACTGCAAATAAAGTTTCAAGGGGTATAAAAAAAAAGAAAAAGTGTTTTCTTTATTCTTAATATCGAAATATAACAAGAAGTGAATGCCTTAAGATCCAGGAAAAGTATATTGGTATTAACAATATTTCTCTATTACCGAAATATAAACTATATATTAAAATAAAATGTTTAAAATGTTAATTAAACAAATTTTTATGACTCTTACTTTGTGGTAATCCATTAATCAGGAAAATAAACAGCGTTTTAAAATTACGATATATTATGTAATGCACATAGTTTTTACGATAAAACATTAATAATATTATAAGCACATTTGTAAAAGACCCGAAAATGTAGCAATAGTAGTGTAAATTTTTAAATCATGATATATAAACTATATGCGTGGTATACAATTATAAGTTGCATTAAAATTAAAAAGCATATAAATATTTTTTTTATAATTTAAATGTCAACATATATCATAGAAATAATGCCCCAGACTTATTAAGTATTATAAAAAAAATTAAATGTCAACATGTATCAAACAAATAATGCCCCAGACATTATTAAGTATTATTTTTACAATAGGTAGTTGATTAAAAAGTCACTTGGTTCGTTTCAATTTATTTTAATTTTAATATCCTTCTAGTTTCGGCCCTTCATAATATAAGATATTAAAATAAAGTGAAACGAACCAAGTGAATTTTTAATCAAGTACCTGTTATTAACATAATATTTCACGAAGTAATTAATGAGAAGCACATACAACATTATTTTTATATTTGTATAAAAGTTTTGCAATAAAATTCATTACTTTTTTATGAATACTCTAATCATATTTTATTTAATACGATTTGTAAATTATTACAAATAATTACATACATAAAAACACGAGCAAAAATAATATTCCTATAAGGGGGTTATAATATAATATTTTCAGATCTTAAAGCTATCATTTTCACTTCACTTGCTCAACGTTTCCGCTTTATGTATGTACATTCTCCTCTTTTATTGCCATATGCAAGGAAATTACTATTTCAGAATCAAAATGGAATGTGTGAAAGCAAACGTAACACTTATACGGGTCCCAGGTGTAATATTTTTCGGTATATTACTTTCTAAGGATAAAGAATATCGCCCCTGATAAAGCGAACATAAAATAATATATGTAAGCTATTATAAAAACTATTTTATAGTAAACTGATTGTCAAGGCACTTAGATGTAAATCCATATTATATCTAATTAGTAATAATAATTGATTTTGAAATTTTTTATTTAACTCACTACAACGGTTTCGCTACACTGTGGCTACTTCAGGTAAAGAATATATTCTTAATATTAATTAGATATTTTATATTAGTTAAACTTTCAGTAAAATTGAATTTAATTGCGAATTTTGTTACTAATTAGATTCAATTTTTAGATATATGTAATAAAAGCGTTTTGTGATATTAATAAACTTATGATACCACAATATGTTTCTATATCTCATTCAAATCGAAAATAATGGTTTTATAAATAAATGCATTCAAACTAGTGTTGATTTGATAGTTGTCCTATTTGTAACTTGTAAATTACTTTTATTTAATTCAATATCGGTCAAAGTATTATGCAGGGAAGTAGTTGTTTCAATAAGCGATTTGTTTTGTAGTTCTAATAAGACTTATTGTTGTAAATTTACGATATTTTTTGTATTTTTAAATTTTTTAAATGTGTTAATTCTTTTTATATTCATTCGAATCAATTTGTTACTTTACGTATACTAATAAAATGTATAATACTTATAATTCTTATAACTTAACTTCCCCTAGCATTACTGCGCCGCTGTGTTACAACAAATATAAAGAACTCACAGCTATTAGTTAAAGTTACAGAATTGTTATGTCGTGACAATCTCCAGAAACGTGTTTCGCTATATTAATGCTAACTTGGAAAGACGCTTGTAATTATGACTTCTTTGACGAGCTGTAATACAGCGAAACACATGTGAAGTAGTTTATTACTCATCGGATAATATTTTGTAAGGTTGCGGAAGTAGAAATAAATGACGTTTGTATAAGGAAAAAAAAATTCATTCGTTGTGTAATAAATCAATAACTGAAAATATTATTGTATTTTTAATAAATGTAAACTAAATCATGATTTTATATTATGCACAATAAGTTTTGTTTAAAAAATTAACTTGATTGTTTCATATTTCAATTTATCTCGAAATTCTACATAAAATTGGTATGGCACATCATAGGGCTAAACTTCTCAAAATGTTCCGAACTCAAGAGGATATTTGTGGTTAAAACATGTTAATTTTTCAATTTAGTGTTAAAGCGACTGTTTTTCTAAGTATTGTAGAGAGTATGGCTGTTTCTCGCATACGTATTTAAATAAAAGTTTATTTAAAGTTTTCATAATTGCGTTGGGATTTGAAATCATTTGAGAAATGATTATAATATTTCATGGTAGCGTACCATGATCTTTTTCATACACCTATAACCGGTGAATCGATAAAGCATAATTATTGTAATTTCTGGTGTTATGGTTTTGCTTATGAGTAACTTGGGTATTTATTGTTGATTATATACAAGAAGTTCATATACATACATCCCATATAAAGTTAATATTTTGTTATCTTTCAACTGATTTCTACAAGATTCTTTGTAATTTGGATCTAATATTATTCTGATAGCTTGTTTTTTGTATGCTAAACAGACGTTGAGATTGATAGTTACAAAGTATGTTATTCCGAACCTTAGGTACGAGTAAAAGTACGCATTATACATGAGATTTAGTACGACCAGAGGTTATCCTGTTTGTTTTGAAATACGCAGCATGTAACAAGTGAAATTTAATATTTTCTTCAGTTTTTGAATATGTTTTGTTCTACTGAGAGTATCATCTATAGATATCCAAGAACTCTGTCACAATCCACAGCAAAATTGTTGATTCAAAAGTATTACGCTTAAATATTAATAAATACTTTGCATATTTAATACCTTTTGAGACTTTGCCACTTATATCTTCGAGCGGCGATTCGCCTTATGGCCGTAGCCTCCTCAACTGTAGCACTGTGTTATGTTGAATCTTTCGAACGTTCAAATATGGCATGGAAATGTTTTAGTTTTCTTCGTGGTTTTGGCTTCATTGTTGAATTTTTGTCAACTTCTAATGTACATTATCTTGTTCCTTGATTGATTTTCTTTTCATCCACTATTGCACACTTAGATATTTTGTCTTTTAATTAATGTAATGTTTTAAATTTTATAGATATTTTTGTTATGCATTAAATTTTGATGTTAAACTGACAGGACGTATGTTGCTACTTTACATGAAGAGGTTTTTTACCTGTTATCAAAATTGATCACTTTCATATTCATAAAAAGTTTCGTTAAGCATTACATACAAATATAAAAGTGACCAAGACCATCAACTTTCAACAACTATCCGCCTCAACAATTCAGTTGTTTTTAATCAAGAAGAAGGTTATTCAAAAATAAAGCATAATTTATATGTGATTTATACAGGTAACTTAATTATACAATGATTTTTAGGAAAAGCCTATATACGAAGTATATAGGAAGTATTGTGATAGTGATTTTTTTTGAAATTTTTGTTTTTGCGGAAATATCCGTTTTGGGGTCCCCCGAGTCTATTACACTAAGTTCTAGAAACATTTTTTCATTCTATAAATTTTTTGTTTATGATTAAATATCAAGTTGTTTAATTTATTCTCTATTTTGAAAACTACTTTAACATTGTGTTTTTGAAGGTGTTTTTTAATTTGGTTGCTGATTTTACCGTAATATGGAATGGTGACTATTTTCTTAGTATCTATTTTTGCGGGTTTTCCGTAATATAACAGTTGCCTTGATTGCTGTTTATCTTTTTTATTTATTAGTATATCGATTGTTTTACTCGAATATCCATTATTTTGTGCTAGTTCTTTTATAATTTTGATTTCTTTTTCCAGTGCCAGGGGAGATAAGGGTAGTGGCCGAGCTCTATGGAGCATTGAATTAAAAGCTGCATGTTTATATTGGATACGATGTTGTGAATCAGATGGGATTAGGGCATCAGTGAACGATGGTTTTCTGTAAATATCAAAATTTAGTTTTTTGTTTTTATTGCTAATGGTGAGATCTAAGAAATTGATGCTTTTGTTTTATTCTATTTCCACTGTAAACTTTATTTTTGGATGTAGGGAATTTAGGAAGTTTAAAAAGGAATGAATTTGTCTATCGGTGCCATCGAAACAAACTAGAATGTCATCGACATATCTATACCAAAATTTTAAATGTTTATTGCCTAGCGGTGAATCTAAAATTAATTTGGTGAGGTTTTCCATGAAAATTTCTGCTAAAAGGGGACTAAGTGGTGATCCTATTGCCAGGCCTTCTGTTTGTCAGGGGTATATAAATTTAAGTGCGGCTCATGTCCTTCAGTTTATATAGGTCGGAATTTTGATATTCGCCTTAAAGAACATCTCAACTCATATGTCAACAAAAAACAAAATTCAACATACGCGAATCACATGCTCGACAATTACCACGTTCCAGATTTAAATCCGTTAGAAATATTACACTTCGCTGAAAAAGGCCTAAGACTCCACTACCTGGAATCGTTGGAAATCCATAAGAACAAATCTAATCCGGAAAACCCCCTAATAAACGACCAAACAGATTTAATATACACGCCATTATTTAATGCGATTTTGTAAAAGTGTTTACCTGCGCCACCTTAATATATAAGTACCGAATTGTAAATGTAATTTATTGTATTCGTTTGGTAATGTCCGAATAGGACGAAACTAGTCGCAATAAAAAGTAAAAATTCGTGATACTAGCAAAGTGTTATTATTTCTTAAACCTATTTCGTAATCAAGATGATAAACAAAGTCATGGCTTTAACAATCAATCACGTTATGACTTGTTTTTTCTTGCCCTCATTTCTATGTATATGCAGTTTGTTTATTTGTTCCCGGAAGTGTCCACCCACCTCCGGCCATTTTTTTCAAATGGAAAGGTGTGTTGTCAAGTAACACCTCGTTTGAAAGATCTCTTCGCAGGGAACACACCACACTATTTTTTTCTTGAATATTTTCACGATTAAAATGAAAACCAAATTTATAAGTTGAATATTATTTAATGCAACAAATGTTTTTGCTTCTACCTCATCAGCAAGGACATGGCCCGGGAAGAAGTAGCACAAAACGCCATAAGGCTACACCTTAGGGTCCAGCGCAATAGCAAAAGACCGGAAACGTCCAATTCGGCCTGCGGCACACTGAAGGGTACGCCATACAATCATGTGAAAGGGACTGTACAGACACAGAGTGAAGACATCATACAGTCAAGCTGTGCAAGGACTGAAGGTTGGTGTTATAGCAGAGGACTATGCTGCTACTTAGTCATAGTAACGAGAAATGAAGAAAACTCAAAATTCCTTGGACTGCACAAGCGCCCTGGGTGGATCGGAATCACCTGAGGCAACAATGCTACGGCAGCTTGGCTGAAATTGCATCAGGCCGAGATCATACCCTAAAAGTCGTTGGAGCGGAGGAAATGCCGCAACGACATCCTAGTAAGATACTTTCCGGACAGTCGGGGGTTCAGAGACTCCTGCAACTGATTGAGGTCCAGAAGGGGTGCGATGCCTCAAACTGAAGGGTGATCAGAAGGGTGACCGCCGGACCCACCCAAGAAAAGTTAAAAGTACCATGTTGGGTACAGCTCCATCTAGTGGTAAAAAGGAGGAGGAAGAAAACACTACCCAAAGACTGGAGAGGATACTTAGAAATATTGTGGCAAATCGACCCGGTCCTCCTCTCAAAATCAACGGACATCATCTCCAGGAGGCTCGAATTCGAAATACCGTTTAAGGTGTTGATTGAAGACCCTAAAACATCTTCGAAAGCAGTTAAGGAGTTTGGTCGAGGAATATCAGCCTGGTACACGGATTGTGCCAAGAATAACAGAGGTATTGGAGTAGGCATTTAAGGCTCTAACCAAAACCACAGGAGCTTCATGGCTCTGGATACAACACCCATGATTCTGCAAGCGGAAGTAATTCCAATTGACATGTGCGCCAGGGAATGCGTGCATAGGCATCTAAATGGTGCGCATTTATACATTTGCTTACAGCCAAGTCGTACTAAAGGCCGTTCGAGTCTACAGACTGGGCTCACGGATTGTCTGAAAATATGGGTTCCAGGGCAGGGGTATCGAAGGCAACAAAGTGGCAGATCAACTCGTCAAAAGAGACGCAAATGCTACTCTAATAGGACCAGAGCTGTTTTGCGGACTCCCCATGGTGCACAGAAGAGAGGTGGTGCAGAAATGGGACAGAAAACGACAATACTAAAACGATCTCCCAGGCCTACTTCAAAACGATCTGATGCTTGAACTCATAAGGAACGAGCTGAGTAAATTTACGGAACTTATCACAGGTCATTGTGACCTCCGGTACCATTTGTGGAAAATGGGAAAATAGGAATGAAAATACTATGCACTTGTGGACCGGTTATCCCAAAAAAGTTACCAGATTCATTGGGAAATTCATTGGCAAGTGATTGGTTGGGGACAGAACAATATATCTGTTATGTCGCAGTTCACGAGAGGTTAATTCACCTCACAATGACCACGTGTCATCTGAAACATGTAACCTGTATAATTACAAATATCAAGCAACATCTTTTATTAGACTACATGCAATGAAATAAATTACTGCAAGACAATAACTAATACTAGAGTAAATGTTCAAAGTGACAGTGATTTTCATAAATACATGAAGCAGTTCTTAGTGAAATGGAATTTTAAAAGTTGTACAATATGTGAGGCGTAGATATGCTGAATCGCATTTTGAATTATTTGTTTTAACTTTCTAATAGTTTCTGGTGGCGTTTGATAAACTATATTTTTGATAAATCCCCATGCAAAAGAATCCAAAATATTTACATCTGGATATCTTGGTGCCCATTCTACAATAGTACTAATGCCAGCAATCCACTGCTAATGGCATTTATCATTTAAACATCTTCTGACTTCAAGCCTATAGTGGTGCGCCATTAAATTGCTTCTAATATTCAGTGTAATATTGGGTAAGATATATGGTCCAACTATTTTTTTTTCATAATTCCTTGCCAAACATTTAGTGAATAGCGATCTTGATGGCCAAATTTTCGTTTATTATGGGAATTTTCATGTTTTTCATGCGCCCCGTCATTACTGTGGATGTCGGGTTGTTCTTTCATCCAATCTTATTGGTATTACACGTCCATTATCCCTTAATTTTCCATTTAACGTGAATATGTGTCTTGAAGATTGACAACGATTAGGACATCTTTTGGATTACTCAGCCGGACAAGCACTAGAGTTCCCCCACAAACTCCAAAAACCTCTTGCAGATTGACACATTTTTCAAACGTAAACTGCATACTTAGTAAAAATTAATAATTCTTTTGTTATATGATTATAAATAACGAATTTTTTTTATAATTTCACAAGAGCACTCTCCAATTTATCTTTATTAATTTGCAATGTTGTCTGATGCATTTTTTAAGTAAAAACGTTTAAAAAAAAATTAAGTAACCTAACAAATTGAGTTTTTTTTTCGTTTACTTTAAATGATCAATGATAAAAATAACTGTTCATTCGTGGAAAAAAAACATTAATTATTTTTCCCTGTCAATAACAGCCTCGGACCGGTTTTGACCTATTTTGGATCCATTAGCGTACCGCAGTTGGAGACAGGGAAACGTAGTTTTACTTTAAGTATTTGCTCACCGGGTAAACCGTCAGTCAAGATATTACCATATAGGTGCCATATGTTGTCTTAGCGTTGCAATAGATCTCTGTCTGGGCGAATCACACAAAACTATCAATAATTAAAATGTAAATATTAATTATTGTTCCATTGTTAACAACAGTCATGGACAGGTTTAGTTGTATTTTGGATCTCATCAGCGTAGAGCAGTTAGAGGTAGGGAAACTGAGTTTTACTTTAGAGTATGTAACTCTCCGGAAAAGTTTATTGGTGGCCTCTCAAACAGTATTACTAAACCATTTGCGCAACAAATCGTTGTAAAACAATTCTCAATTAATTTCCTTAGCAAGTAATCTACGAGAATGTTTTTACAAAAGATTACTTATTGTAGACAACCTCAGGCTACAATTACAAAAAAGAAAACATTGGCTATTAACATAATTTAGTTTACAAATTAAAAGCGCTGAGCAAGTTCAATACAAGGAAGAATGGTTAAATATCTAGGTTGCCTTTGATCCTGTTACCCTGCTTGAAACTTAGTTTAAGCTTTCTTCAGAAAGAATATAGATGATGGTATATTTTTCACGCAAGACATCTGGTATCTTATTGTACTTGTTGCCTAGGATATGAGTTTTTAGGTATATTTAAAAACTTTAGGTTAGTAGAGTATTTTATCAGCCTTGATTCAGCCTTGATTGTGTACACTATTTTTTACAAAAGTTTTCGAGTATTCCTTCTATAGTCGCTCGATCTTTTTTTGTACGGTACGTGAAACTCTTTATAGTAATAGGGTCGTTCAATAAGTAATGCCCCATATATATTTTTTAGGAAACTATTTATTTTAAAGTGTTAAATTTTGGTGACAATATAGCTATATGTTTCTTCTGCACGTACTATTTTTCAACGTAGTCTCCATCAACTTGTACGGTCTTACGCCTGCGTGAAACAAGTGCCTGTATTCCCTGTCAGTACCAACTCAAGAGGTCCGAAGAGATGGAAGTCTGTTGTCCAACCCAATTTGGTGAGGTGTTCCCGGGTTCTGAGACTTGTGTGCGGGCGTGCATTATCATGCAGGATCAAGATTTTAGCCGGATTCTTGCCATGCCTAACACGCCAGAAACGTTTCTTGAGTTTGTCCAAGGCCTTTATGTATGCTTCGGAATTAATGATTGTCCCTCTCGGATCACATCAATATGACTTTTCCAGCAGAGGGAAAATTTACTGTTTTTTTGGTTTCCGGCTTTGCACAGGTTTCATCACCCGTCACAATCCGGGGCAGAAACGCTTCCCCTCAGCATCAAACCTCGCCAACAAATCAAATGACATGGATGTTCTTTACATCTTGTGTTCTGCTGTGAGACTTCTTGGGATCCATTTTGCGCAAACTTTTAAATATCCGAGAGTCTTGATCATTGTACATACACTTCCACTGCTGACTGACAGCTGTGAGGCCAATTGTTGCACTGTGATGCGGCGGTCCGTACGAATAATGACTTCCACGCGCCTCGCCATGCCCGGACCACGTGGCAGATTTTGGAGTTGAGTTGTTGGACTTTCTGACGCCTTAGCTCTCTTTATCCAACTTCCGTCAGTGCTCCTATCGACCGCACAATCTCCATACACTGCACACAAACACGTTTATGGATATTTCCCACAGTTTCTTTCACTGCTCGCTGTTTGTAACGTGGATCACTAACAGACGCCATTTTGAAAATTCACTACAGCTCTGCCATCTGTTGGAATGATTTGAATCTTCGTCCACCGGGAGGAGAAACACTGAACTTGAAGTACATAGAAGTACAACATTCAGTTTTTGCTCATTGTGGAGAAATAAAATATGGTGCATTACTTATTGAACGTCCCTCGTATATGCACAAAACTCTCTGTTTGAAATATCGCAATGTACTAAAATATTTTCTTTTCTCTATCATCATCTTACTAAGTTTCTTATTCCATCAAAATTTGGTAAGTGTACTGCTACCCGAGCTGAGTAAACATAATTATTCATAAAAGAAGATGAGAGCCATTCTCCTTGTTTTCTTAAATATATATTATTATATTTTGAACGACAAATGCCATTTGTAATTATGCTTTCTGGCGTACAGATATTTTTCACGACTTACGCAGAGTTTTTCTCAGTGATATGTGCTGATGCTAGAATTAACTTAACACTTGACATAAGAAGAGGAAACCAGAAATAACAATAATCATAATACATCGTGTACTTGTAGTATCGGGTTTACCTACTATAGGGCTTTTGTGAGACCTCTCCAGTCATCCTGCCACGTGGTTTCATTTGACAGTGCACAGTGTTGTTTCTGTAGGTTTCTCTAAGTATACATACAATTGTGAACTTTTGTCTTGGGGATGTTGCAAATAGCTCACAAAAAATATGTTTCCACTAAAACTCAAATATACGAATAGTTTTCTTAGTTTAAAAATGGATTAACGACTATTGACTATTACTCGAAGCGAAGAAAAATCCTTTATCATAATGGTGAATAGGAAGTATCTAGAAAGTAACTTACAGTTACTACTTTGCGGATATACCTCGTATAAGATCTCTGCAATATCAAAAGTCATTTTTTATTCAGATAAAGAAGAAAAGCTCAAATATCTAAATCATGCAATGACAATGAAGTCACAAATACTAGAAATATTAGAAATGACTGTACACATATGTCACCAAATATTTGGTACAAAGTGTCAATTGTCAAAATTAAAACACTAAAGATAAAGTATACAAGTATCCACCTGTGTAGATGTATAAATTATACAAATAGTTTTAAAATTTTATAGAGAAATTTTCTACTTATAAATTAATAAACAATTAATATTAAACAACTTATTACGACTTCAAAAAAACCCTATAATGTATCTAACAGTTTTCTAGTCCTAATTATATTCTCTAATATAATTAACTTTTAAAACAGGAGCTATTAAATTATTAGAGTTATAAAATATTACAATCCAATGACCAAAACAAACATTGTGGCTTATTTAAAAAGAATTTAAAATAAATTTGAGGCATACAATATATTAATATGTTGGCAGCCTTAATATAAATGACGAATATTTCTTTCATATTTTTTTACAGAAAATAATTTGTGTTTTCCTTTGAAAGTATCATTAGCTAGATTCAATTTCTTTTACATTTAATAATTTGTGATCAATGAGCTTTCTGCTTTTTGCAAGAAGATAAATTGATTTTTACCACACACCTTTTACCAGAAAATATTATTTTGGCGAAGATGTACATACTTTAAAAAAATTATCAACTAGAAACCTTTAAAATTCACCGAACGCGCACTAATCCAGAAACTCAAATGTTAAACGACCAGCTTAATCTGACATACACTTATATTTTTAAAGCCCTTATATAATCTTTACCTGTGTTGATATTTAATTTGCCGTTTTAATATTAATAAGACAAACTTACTTTTACTTTTGAAAGTTGGGAATTCTAATAGCTGACAACTATTCAATATAAAATAATCAGCTTCAAAATTAGGGACTCTTAATTATTCGTATTAGTCATTGCAGTAAGTAAAACAATAGTGATTCTTTAAGTAGAAAATTCAACTTAACGAGTGAGCATTAATTTATAACTTTTCGGAATGATCCCTACATCTTAATATGTTAAACCAGTCAAATTTAATCATATTTTATTGGAGTTAACAATTTTAAATAACCAACTAAATTGTGTATTATACTTATATCTCCAATAAATGAGTAATACTGTGTAAAAGCTAATTTTAGATACTTGTAGTATTTTCTTTAAAAAATGTATTATTTCTTTAGCTATTATGGAAAGATTTTATTGTACGATATACTGAGGTCCGTCCGATTAAATTGGACAGATCCTTTTAAATCAAGACATTTACTTGCCCGAAGCTGGAAATAGAAACTAAAGATAGCTTTGTAAATGTGTTTCGTTGCCTTCTCATCCTTGATACAGGCGTATAAGTAATGTATCCTTAACAAGAAAGAGAGATTTATTACTAAGTGCTTCAATATTAAAATAAAAAGATTTTTGATAAAACAAGTAGTTATAAATCCTATTTAGAATAAAACTAAGAACACTTACTATTTATGCACTAATTTATATTCAAGATTACAATTGTCACGATATTTAAAATTAATTTGCCTTAACGCCACTTTCCATGTTTTATTCACTAATAAGCACACTCTTACGCCTGATCATTAATACTACAGGTTATTTACATTGATATCGATTTGACCCCAATCCCTTAACCGTATACAGCATTTTTTATGCACCACTCTAAAGGTAATCTGGGGTAAAACATGTTTAAAATATGCAAAATGTGTTCCACATAATCAACCTAGAGGCTCGTATTTTTTACAATGTAATTGTTGCAATCAATATGATTAAATTTGCATGCGTGACATAAATGATGCGACTCGCGAATGTTTTTTACAGAATGCGGTTGCAACTTTATAGAATTTAATTAAAACTTTTAAATAATTGGCAAAATGTATAGAACTTTTTTTGTTGATTTAAATTAACCTAGTTATTTAGTTGGAAATTAAAACGAAAATATCGATTTTAGATCACACATACCATTCATACCTTTAAAAATATAATTTGTTTGTGGATACAGTTAGTTGTTGACATAAATCGAAAAATTAAAATATCAATTTTAGTTTAATACAATTTTCTTCTTTTAGTGAAATTGTTTAGCTTAAAAATACATAAATCAAGTAAAATAGTACTTAAAAGTCTTTATCTAAATTACTTTTTTTTAAATGTAAACTGCAAAACTATTATTATTGCTGATTTAAAAAATTACAGGCCGCCTGAATTCCCAATAAACCCCGATGTATGATTTGTATTTCTCTTATGAAACGTAAAAATTTCAGAGAGATATGATAAAGACTAAACCATCAACAATGAAACTGAAATTCTTTTTTTCTATTGAAATTTAAGTGTGAAAATAAAGCATATTAGCTTAATAAATCATTAATTATCATGAATTATCACGTGGTAACGCTATCAACAATACTTAAGTCAAAATGTGCCTCCTTTGAGACATCGTGCAAATATTCATCAATTAATTGAATTTAAACGTGGTAAAATAAACGGTCTCCAAGATTATCAATTCGTAATGTTGCTATTCATGTGAGACGCTGTGTTACATTCCAAATGATCTCTGATTGTAAAGATTGCGTTATTTCCCTTGTAACTCTACATAACCGTTTTTCATCAAAATGAGATAGTTTTGTGACTCGTGGAGAGAAACAAATAACCAAGAAATCCCTTGAAGTAGAAGTGTAAAAAAAATTCATCTTTTAGGTATGTTACACCTGCTTTATTTGCCTCCATTTTTACGCCATCATACTGCACGGTATAAAAGGCTATGTTGAAATTTCGAATTTAATCAAGTTATATTCAGTGATGAATCTAGATTTTTATTATGGACTCATAAAGGTGTAAAATTGCTTAAAAGAAAAAATGTTGTTTGACAAAGAGGAACTTTATTTAAGTGCTGGATGGATAAACAACGCAAAAGTGTAATTTGCATAAAGTGTGGACACTGTAACCATCGTGATAAGATAATCTTCAAATGGAATATTAGTTTATTAAAAAAAGTCATATTTAACCCTTTGCACTCGTAATTATTCTTTGTCAGATAACTCGGAATTTTTTTTCATGTTCGATCAAGAAGTATTTTTTTGATGAAAATTTAACTAGAAGGTTCAGCATCCATAAATAAGAAATTTTAAAATATAACCCCTGAATACACCCCTTGACATAGCATAAGGATGTGGTCACATAATATTTTATTTTTTAACGTGTCAAAATAATTTATTGAAATTACTAAGAATACTTAACTATAGTACACTACAACGCAATAAAAATCTAGTGAATATAATTATATGAACAATATTTAGGGGTGTAACGTAATACCGGCACCTCCGCCATAGCAAATCTTCTTAGAAATACTCCGAACAGAAATGTTTTGATTAAATCATCACAAGTTGGCCAAAGAATATCTGTTTTCTATGATTAGTAAGAATAAATATATCCCGATTCTACACTTTGTTGGTTTATTTGGGTTATAAGTAAAAAATCTTATTCTGTCCTTGAATCCAAATACAGACTCATCCACTGAAATTTCCCTTGACGAAATAAAATTTTCCTTAAACTTTTATTCCAAAAAAAAACTTAAATAATGATATTTTGCATCTGACTCCAAAGACTTGGATCGTTTGGATCTGTCTCATACATACAGTGCTCTCCTGTTTACTATTGGACCTAGAACCTAGCCCTTGACGGATTACTGGAATCACTGAATGGCAGGAATTCTACACAGTAAGTTACGCCGACGATATCACTATCCTATTTTCCGGCAACTCAGAAAGTATGTTAGTTTAGTTTAGTTTATTGACTTTACAAGTCCTACAGAAAAATATACAAAATAACATACATTTATAATGACTTGAAATTTAGATCGCAAGACTTGAAGGTGGAGTTCACGTGGCAGTGTTCTTCCACTCAAACCATTATTTCTGTAGTCGATAATGATCAGGAGGTTATTATTACCATCGAGACAATATTTTCGTCATTCCTAGTGGATACGTTTGTCCAACTTACTTGGTGTTATTTTATGACGTAGAAGTCAATGTGACCCATATGGTAATTTCTTTAACGAAACATATGTCGGATGCTTTTTACATAGTAAACAAATGGTACATAGTCCAAAGACTATTTGCAAATCCAGCAAAAACGGAAGTGGTACTCTTGGTTCACAAGAAGGAGCAAAATAATGAATTTTAAGCTACCAAGCATGAGGAACCTACCCCGAGAAAGAAGTCAAATATTTGGGCATTCTTCTAGACGGAGAGATCCAAGAAAGTATGAATAGCACTCTGGCAATGCCAACAAGCTATGGGGAAAACATGGCGACTATCGGACGGCCATCGTGCGGCATATGCATCAGTAATATGGTGGCCAAGAATGACTATGAAACAACCGCGAGGCTTCTAGAAAAACGGTTTCCTGAGTGCGACAGGAGCCATGAGAACAACACCAAAAGCTATGGAAGCCCTGTTGTAACTGCCATCCTTGGGCATATATATAAGCGAACAGGCAACGGCGGCTGTAAGCAACGGAGGAGGTAAACACTACAAAATCTTAGAGCCAGGTACTGTATACAACAGTCCAGAGAAAGTTTTAGGGCTCCTTATAAGAGGGTGCGACTCTTCAAGGAATCCGCCGAGCATGTGCTTGTGGACTGCCCGGTTCTATACAGTCATAAGCCATCCTAAGAGTCCCTATTGCTGCGATCCTGGCGTTTTCCAATGCCTTGGCTTGGCTAGACCATAGCAAGGGTTGTGAACTCAGATGGGAAGACGTACAAATGACCTACTGGGGCCTACGTGCAGCGGAACTCTCTGCCCTCCCATCGTACAAATGTAGATAAAGATCCAGAGTTGTCAAGAATCTGTGGTGCTTCAGCTTCATGACCAGAAGTAAAATATATCCTGTGCGGCACATTATCTTTTGTTGTATTGCATCATGAAATCATCGTCGTGGCTGTTGCTTATACTGGGCAAATGTTATGCCCGATTTCTTTTAGTACTTATAATGTCAGTACCACTAGTATCATTTTCTGCAGCTTCTTCGCTGCAGCCTTCGTTACATCTTTCACTGCAATACATTGCGACATTGATGACCTTAAGCAATGTATTAGGCATGAAATACGACAAGGTTAAGCAGAAATGTTAAAAAAAAACATTACATATGCATGCTATCATGAAATTGCAATTTGCCAAGAAAGAAACGGTGCCCATTTTAAACATTTGTTGCATCAAATAATATTCAAGTTATAAATTTTGTTTTCATTTTTATCACGTGGGTTATGAAAATATTCAAGAAATAAATAGCGGGTTGTATTCCTTGCGAAGAGATCTTTCAAACGAGGTGTCACTTGACATACCTTTCCATAAAAAAAAAGGTTGGTGGTGGGTGGGCATTTCCGGGAAAAGATAAACAAACTTCATATACATAGAAATGAAGGCAAGAAAAAACAATACTTGACGTGTTTCGGGAATTTTTGCAAAAATCGCCTATATCAAAGTTATGAATTTTATTCCATTTAAGGTTTCACCCTGTATAACTATAACACAAAACTGTCTCGGGTGGTGTTCGTTATGACACTAAACTAAATTTATAACCCAAAAGTGAACGTCTATAAATATTTGAAAACGTGAATATAATATAAACATATCTGGATGATAAATTTTATTGAATTTATTTATTTTATATCAACTTGAGCGACCATAATATTTTGCTTATATGTATAAACCAGAATAAAACCTCCCGCTACTAATGTATCCACTTGTTGACAGATATATACCTACAAAAGATAGAATATAAGGTATTTAGTGTCCATACGGCGACATAAGAGCGCAGAGATTCGTAGAGATTCGATGTCCCCTGTAAGGGGATATACGAGCGCAACGGTAAAACGAATGATGGCCCACGTACGGGGACATACGAGTGCAAAGGGTTAAGTTCTTGTGTAAAATTGGACCGAATTATGTAGGAGATTATTTTAATTATACATGTACATCCCATATTTAGAATGTAACATTTTTTCTCTGACGTTTTTCGTAATCTCGCTCACTTTAGTAGTCATTCAAGAAACAAAAATAAAGGAATTAATCATCGTAGATGATTTCAAAAATATTCTCCAAGAATATCAATACATTTTTGCATGCACTTAAAACAATTTTCGAAACACTTTTTCCACTCCGATTGAGATACCAACAAAATGCTTTTTCGGACATCTAAGAAAAGTACATAATTTTTGATTTTGAATAAATAGTTGTAGAAGTCATTAGGTGCCAAATTAGTTCAGAACGTCGGATCATTTATCAATTCGACTCTTTCAGTCATCAAAACGTTTCTTGTTTGAGCCAATGAATGAAAGCTTGCATTAGCCTGGAGGTTGGTTTCCTTATTTTTCCGAAGGCTTCTGACAAAAGAATAGTTTTGTGGCATTTAAAATTGGTTGTGTGCACTAATAGTACAGTTGTAAAACACGCGACCATTTGTTTTGAAGTGCGCGAATTTACAATTGGAAGGAATGTAGCAATTCAAAGGGTAATTCATCCAATGTATCTAATGTTTTCATTGACTTTTCAACATACGGGGCATTGTCTTGGTGATTCAGCACATTTTTCTTTCGTACGTGGGGCCATTATTTCTTGACAAACAAAATTCCATGAGCGTCCCAAAATCGGATGCCATAATCTTGCCAACTTTTGAATTTTAGTCGGTGCTCCTTGGTGTCAACCGAACAATTATCTGTGATATGTAATAATCCAGTATTATTTAATGGTATGTTCGTTCTCTCACCTGCGCAGATGACAGCCACTGTCTTGGGTTCGTTTGTGATGAAAATCCATGTATTATTTGTTAACATTTGCTTCCAGATAAGTGTGTTCAAAGAGTGTCTGATGCTCTTGTGTGAACATGGTTTCATGTTTTGATGAACAATCTCGATGGCGCAATTCTTCTTGGCATCTAGCTTGCGAAGAGGCGATGGGCTGCTTATTTGGGTGTTGTCCGTGATGTAACTGCACTGTTGTAAACCCTGTGATAGTTCGAAATATTGTTGAAGATTGTAGTTTACTCCGATTACCCCATTGGTGGTTTCTAGAGTTTGATAACTTCTACTGCTTATGTTAAATGCTGTACTTGTGAGCTGCATTAGAATATAAGGCGTGAGATCGATGATCGGATTTAGTGTTCTGATGGAACTTGAACTGGCAATCGCCTTTCCGTTTGTAAGGTTTTTAAATTCTTCTATGTACTCCTGTTGCTGAATAGTCTTGATTAATTTCAAGAGTGTATTCTCCATCTCTGGAACGGTTAGATGGCCTCGGTGATGATTTCCAATTCGGCGGCAGTATTTTAACACTCGTATCATCCGAGAAAACGTTGAGAATCTTGAAATTAATTCTTCTGTATTTGTTTGTACTACGAATGTGTTTGATTGCATTTGTATAATTTCTGGAGTAATGAGTTGAGTCGACCAGGATTTATTCTCCTCTTCCAGCCATCCAGGTCCTTGTCACCACAACACGTTATTTATCAATTTTGTTGGTTCTATTCCTTTCGAGACTAAATCAGCTGGGTTATCTTGACTTCGTACATGATGCCATGAAACGTTGGTTGACAAGCGTTGGATATTGGCCACTCGGTTTGCCACAAATGTGTCTAATTTGCTGCTATTTACATGTATCCAGGATATACTGATTGTTGAGTCTGTCCAGGCGTGTGTTGCATGAATGTTATGTTTCAATCATGAGTGAACGTTTGTTAATAGTTTGGCAAGTAGCAGTGCCGCACACAATTCTAGACGAGGGATCGATACCTTTTGTTTCACAGGAGTGACTTTCGATTTAGCTTGTAGCAGAGTGATCACAGGTTTCCCCTTAAACATGATGCGAGCGTAGACAACGGTACCATACGCCTTTTCTGATGCGTCACTGAATCCGTGCAGTTCTATTTCATTAGTGTAGTATATCATCTCTTGATTTTTAGATGTTGTATGTTGTGTAGTTGATCTGTCAGCTGCACCCACTGCTTTTGATGTTGTGGTGATACTTCCTCGTCCCATTTCACTCCATCGATCCAAAGTTGCTGGATTAGTGTCTTTGCTGTTATAATTATTGGAGCGAGCCATATATCTTGGAAATATCAATAATATTACTCTCTTTGTTACAATTGTCTTTTGGAGTACCGGTGGTTTGAATGTGAATGTATCTTGGGTAGGGTTTCATATTACTCCTAGAGATTTTTTATCTGGGCATGAAATCTCATAGTTGGCTTGGTCTACCATGTATTCCGGTAACCACTTCAGAAGATTGATGTTGTTGCTGGACGATTTCCGTAGATTGAACCCTCCTCTTTTATGGATGTTGATAAGGCCAGTTTGAATCTCTAGTGCAGAGGTTCTGCCTTGGTTCCATAGGTGACTGTGGTGAGTTGAAAATAGCTCTGATGGGCTATGTCTTCATATAATCCTTTGGTAACGTTGATCTTCTCCTGCTATTTGAATTTGTCGTTACATTTTTTTCTATATCTGCCATAAATACGACTTCATGGAACCGCCAACGAAGAAGGATGTGAGTGATGTTTTTCTGAAGAGTTGGGCCTGAGTACATTTCTTCATTTAAACTGCGATTGTTGGATGTTTTACACGACGCATAAAACACCACTCGGAGTTTGGTGGTAGTACTCTCTGTCCCGGTGATCGACTTTCAGTGTTTTTAATTTGACCATATGTCCTAGGTCCAGATACTCTGTCATAAAATTACCGTATTCTTTGTTTAAATGTTCATCTTTTTGCAATCGTCGTTCTTGTTGGAGGAATCTTGCTACTGCTCTGTCTCTTGACTCCCCGAGTTTAGGTGGGCGTTCGATGAAAGGTAGGGAAACCGTGTAGCGTCCATCGGAACTTCTTGTTGTTGTTAAGTTGTAGTGTATGTTACATAACTCGTCTTCGGCTGTTGGTTCTGTTGGGACTGCTACCTCTTCCATTTCCCAGAATCGTGAGAGATCTTGATCATCACCGGATTGTGTAGATAAGCATACTATTTCCGGATGTATTTTTGTATCTCCGCCTGATATTTTCCTTTCGAACTCGGTGTTCTGAATAAGGAATTCATTATATTTCTTCACACCCTCCAGAAGGATTTGGCTGTAGTGGCGTGTTCCGAGTAAGATGTCAACTTGTCCTGGGCAGTTGAATGTGTCGTCGGCCAGATCAATTTCTCTAAACTGGTCCTTAACGGTGTGTGCGATTGGATATGCTGATTGCTGACTAGTGATTCGTGGTAAAACGTATAATTGTGTTACTAGCTTAAACTCATTGCTTTTGTGTGAATGTAGGACTGCCTCTATCATTGAACTGGAAATTTGGTCTGTAATGTTTCCTACTCCAGAGACTGTATTGTGGACCTTTTGGTGTGGAAATCCTAGTGTTTAAGCTGCAGTTTCCGTGATGAACGAGCATTATGAATATTGGTCTGGTAGGACTCGTGCTGTGAACGAGGAGCCTTTGCTTGTTATTATATTCACTAATGCTGTAGGTAATAAGTCTTTAATTTCCAGAACCCCTGTTGCGTGTGAATTGCTGGACTGTCCTGGTTGTGATTGTTTATGCTGTGCTGGGCGGTTTTGCCTAGATTGAGATTGTCCTACGCGACGTTGAGGAACATGCTGATCATTATGCAGTAATGTGTGATGATATTTATCTGCTGGGACATAGCTGTGTACTTGGGTGATTTAGACAATTTATGCAGAGTTTTCTTTCTCTGATAATCTTGTTTCTCTCTTGTACACTATATGTCAGCAAGGTAGGACAATGGTAGACATCATGATATCTCTGGCAGATTCTACATTGATTGTGGTTTTCTGGAGAGAACTGGTCGATTCTGTTCTAAGGACAGGAATCGTTTTTCTAGAAATGTCAGAACTTTGGACATCTCGGGAACTTTGTGGGGAGACTTCATACTCTGATCGAAGATTTGGTTCGTGTCATTTCCCCATCTTCTGATAATGATTCTACTGACAAATGGACCGCAGGAATCGGTGTTGTATGGGTTTTGGATGACATTCTATTGTTGTGTCATGTAACTATTTTAGTTGTGCGGGAGAGGTTGACTCACATATTGGCTGATCTGTCAGTGTATCGATTTTTTGTGCCATTAACAGCCCTTTGTTATCGTACCGTTGTTTAAGTGTGTCCCAGGCTGTCGTGTAGTTGGCACCGGTCATCGGTAGGTAAGCTATTAATTTCGAAGCTTCTCCACGTACGTAACCATTCAGATATTCTAGTTGTTAATATCCGATAAGTGGAGATTATTGAGAATAGCTTGTTCATATAAGCTTTGAAACTTGGTCCATTTGTCGTATCCGCCTTCAAATGTCGGTATGTTTTTTATTGGCAATTGGGCGTTGGGCCTCACTGAGTCCGTCGTGGGAAACCTGGTTGAGAAACTACGCAAATGGGTTTTCGCTTCGATGGTTTGATTGAACTGCCGGTGATAACTTTGTTGATCTTTGTCGGTCATTTCATTCAGAACAGAAAGATACATTCTGAATATATTATTCCAGAACTGCTCTATACTCGTGATCCACATTTCCATCCCGTCTTGGCTTATATTTGATATCTGGAGAGCGTTGTTTAAAATTGAATCAAAAAATTGCATCTTCTGTCGGAACTTGATGACTTCAGGATCTGGTATTGACACTGATGATGGATCTGATGTTTGTCCCGTTGTTTTCTCTTCTTGAGATATACTGTCCAGGACGGCATTTGTGATTACCTCGTGGAATTTTGCACGCAGTTTGCCTTGGTATTTACCTTGGTGATACGGGTGAACTGGTATTTTGAACGTTTGGCATTTTTCATCCAATTGTTCCACTTGATCCCAAATTTTCTTGGCATCGGAAGCGAATATACTTCGAAAGCGAGCTGTCGCTGGCTTCTTAACTTCCACCAGAATCGCTCCTAATTGTTTTCCTAATGCCTCCTGTTGTGTGGCTAGTTCATTCAGTTTTTCCATTTTCAAACTATCCCAAACCATGCTCTATGGGATTTAAATCAGAATTTAACGCAGCTCACACCATTGTCTACAGGTCAGTTCTACTTACATACCTGGAACACCTCCAAATCTTTCGACTTCCTGGACAGTAGCAGCTGATTAGCGTTCTCCAGGGCATCTGTAAACACTTACTCGGCCATGGCAATGAGTAATACGGAATCTTGATTCTTCCGTATAGACTTCTATTATCGAAGATGCCATGCAACATGTGCGATGGCGTCGTGTCAACGAGGGTTTTTTGAAACTCATAGAAAATCTATTGCGAAGACTCGAAATCAGTAAAAATCGGTCTTGATTTTGAGTTGTTTTTCTTTTTTGACAATGAACTGCGCCTGGTATATTAACCTGTCTCCAAGTACCTGTTCCACAAGCGCTGAATAACAGCCAGGCTTACGTTGAAGTTTCTTGAAACTTGTCGAAGGCTTTTGCCAATTTCAATTAATGTTATAGCACGAACAACTTCCACTTCGTTGAGATATCTCATTTTCACTTAACTTAAGTCAAACTGTCAGTTGCAAACATCTTCGTCTGTTTATTGATGTTAACAAGGCATTCCTAGCTGTATGCATCAAATTTGGGATACATTATTTCACTTTAGTTTTGGTAGTTCTTGTTAATTATTATAGATACTCCGGAAGTAGCGATGCTGATAATTCCCTATGTGTCAATTAAAACAATCAAATAGAGCGTCTTTCAAATTTTATTTGCATGTAATTTCCTATTTGAATTTTATAGAGGCTCATATTCGCGGCCCGCTAATTGTTTTGAACAGTGTATATTAAAAAGCTTATCAGAATGTTACTTCCATCTTTCACTGACTTATTTCTTATCTTCAACTGGATCAGGTTTCTTATTTCTTACTTTTTATTTGTTGGTAATAATTTCCTACATTATTTATTTTTATTATTTTTTATATTTAGACGTTATAGTTTTCAAAACTTTCATTACTTGCACTCACAACAATTGTTTTGCCACACTGTAGCTTCTCTAGGCAATTTAATTAATTTTAACATTTCTCTCTTTCCTTTTGCTATTGTGTAATAAAAATTACAATACGATGAATTTAATTCTCATATAACCCGTGGTGAAACATGTCTATACTAATTAGTTTTAATTAATTAATTAAACACTGTGTGTTTAAATAACCTCTAATTAATAAAAAATTACAAATTTATGTATATACTTTGCATTTTTAGTTTTTCTTGAATACCCTATAAATAAATTAGGAGCAAATGGAATGTTAATATAAATTGATCTTAAGTAATAAGAATAAGCGAAATTGAGTAAGCTGTTAACATTTCTTACTTTCCCACTACTTGCTAAAAATATGAATACATCCTCTTTATGCTAATATCTTAATTATTTAACATGCTATTTTGCATGAATTTGTTTAAATTTATTATTTAATATTTCTTGGTGAAACAATATGAAATAATATGTAGAGAATTGATAAATACATGGTTTGTTTCACTGATTTTTTTTTATAAAATATCAATTCTATGCCAATTATTTGACTCACCATTGAAACGTTAACGGTTATTTAGTATAATAGTTATTTTCTCAATATATTTCTACAATATAGCCTGGTTTATCTAAGCCTAAATAATTCAGTAGATAAATTCGCCAATTTATCCGGGCACTACAGGCGATGGAGGACCCGAATGCTTTAAGAAAAGGAGAACGTCGAAACGAAAACCTCGAAGTAAATTAGATGTATTAAGGAGCAAACGAAAAGTTTCCTTCGAAATTACAGTGGATTTAGGGGTTTCCTGGAGCTAAAAAAAATGGTCTAAATTAAATTTTAAATAAGTATGTTATTATCACAGTTTTCTAACACATCAAATAACAAAAACACGTAGAAAAGATATTTATTATAAAGAAATCAAATTATTAAATGTTAAAAGGTTTTCTTTAATAAATTTATATCAATCAAATCTAATTTTTATATTTCAATCTATTTCAATTAGCTTTTTTAAGGATTTATTTTATCATAAAATTATCTAATAGTTTAATCTTTTGTGCTTAAGGGACGTTAATGGTTATGGCTATTATTAATTTAATCGGTTTGATAAGCTATATTCTTTAGTGGTATATTAATTTGTGTAATAATTAAGAAAATATTAGTCATATATAGTTTTTTTAAATATTTTCCATAATTACATAACAAATACTTCTCTTTGGTGATTACTAAATTAAATTAATAATGTGTGCCTTCTCTTTCTATTAATCTTAAGTGTCTCTAATTTTCAATAGATTATACAGAAAAACACGATAACTTTGTTTGTATAAATTAAAACTGTTTTTATTGTGATTAGTTTCAAAAAATTTAGCTTGTCATTATCAAACACATAGTTTTTAAAATTCGGTTACAACAGGTATATATAAAAATACAAAAAAGAGGGATTATAATACGGCTTTGTAGATGGGAATATAATTACGATTAATTAATTTCTCACTTAACCCGTGGTGAAACATTTTTATGTTAATAAAAGGATTAATTAAGCGCTTGGTTATGTTTCACTAAAATAGTGAAACATAACCAAGTGCTTAATTAATCCTTTTATTAGGAATATAATTAATCAATTTTACGCCTTTTCTTCTGTGAAATGTAGAACCGAAAGTACAAAAAAAATTTATAAATCAAAATATAATATATGAGGAATGGTAGAAGAGTAGAAAGTAGTTTGCTCCGTGTAGAGAGCTGCTAATAGATTAGCCGCGGGATGTTTGCTAACATTTCAGCTGACTGTGTTCAATGTTACATATCACAAGTGCTGTTTATGTGTTTATGAAGTTCAAGAAAAGAAAGGACGCCACCAGTTGTAAACTTAGGGCTGGTATTAGATTCTTCAACACAAGAAATGTACAACCTTGTGATATTTATAGTCAGTTGATTGATGAAAATCAAGAAAATGTTAAATTATATTAGATTAGACGGGGTCGTTTGGATATGGACAGCCTTACATCCCTTTGACCTGGCTAGATTTTTTATGCTTTTGATAGCTCACATGTAGGCTTTGGTCCGATCATTGTAGTCGCAGCTCCTTCTCTGGCAACTATATCGGCATATATGTTACATATTACGCTTGTGTAGCATGGTACCCCATTAAAGAGAGCTTGTTGCAGTTGACTAATTAGTTCAGAGCTTGTTTATAATTTCAAGTAGTTTTAGAATTAAAGCTGTACGCTTTGAGGTTTAGGGCAGCCTTGCTGTATGAGAGCAGACAGATGTGTGCCCCTTTGTAGCCATTTTTTGTGCAAACCTGGGAACATCTTACCAAGGCTATTATTTCAACCTATAAGACTAACGGGCATTGTTCGAGAGAAACTGATTCCCTGTATTTAGACCCGTATATGCCTATTCCGAAGCACGCTTCCGTTTTTGATGCATCCGTATACAAGATTACAGAGTTATGTTTTATTTTTTGTTTAGTTTCAAGCTGTCTTGGCAACTGTTACTAATTACTTCAAAGCGGGATACAAAATCATATTTGGTCAGCAATCCGACGGTGTTTGCAAGAACTCTTTATGTTCTTACAGGGAAATAGGTCTAGTTCTTGTTACAAAGAAGATGGTATGCATAGCCCCCATGATACCAAGACAGGCCATTCTCTAAAGGATTTGAAGCTTCTTGTGTACCGTTGCTTATTTAGCGTTTTTGATTCACTCCCTATATCTGCGGTCATCTCAAGTTTTCGAGTACGGCCTTGATTCATCTTATTCCAGAAACGTCGATAACCTTCTAGATAACCTCTTTTTCATGGTTTTGAATGTTGTGTTGTCAAGCGGACATTCAATATCCACGAAAATACCTAATACAATCTACTAATGCTGTAGTTAAGCTTCTATTCCTTTTGTTCAGCTTTGAAGCACATTTACAGTGCATCGATCGATTCACGCGTTGGCCTGAAGTCCAACCACTTGTCGAAATTACAGACATTGCAGACTCTGTTTCTCAAGCTTTTTTTTAATTGTTGGATCTCACGCTTCGGTATACCATCTACGGTTCTCACTGACCATGGACGTAAATTTCAATCTCACGTTTGGAAACATTTGTGCAAAATTTTTGGCATTACACACAAATCCACAACCGCCTATCATCCGCAATGTAACGGTTTGGTAGAGCGGCTCAATAAACAAATTAAAGACTCGATCCGAATGAGTAACGATCCAATGAACTGGGTGTCACAACTACCTTTAATTTTATTAGGTTTACGCACTATTTGTAAAACTTCACTTTCGGCCACAACAGCCGAATACATTTATGGTAAAACATTACGTTTACCAGGCGATTTCCTGTTTCCAAGTTCAATTTCCGGTTACCTTCCTCCAGGCTCAAAATTTATTGATGACTTACGAGTCAAAATGCAGATACTACGACCTGCAATAAGCCGCCCAGCCTCTCGCAAAAGTTTTGTGCACCCCGATTTAAGTAATTGCAGACACGTTTTCATTAGGAAGGATTGTATTAAGCATCCTCTTCAACCCGCGTATGACGGACCGTTTCAAATTTTAAAGCGACAATCAAAATTTTTTTACGATTTCTGTTAACGGAAAAATCACAAATGTTACCGTTGACCGATTAAAGCCTAGCTTCCAACCAACATTTTCTGTTGCTTCATCTTCAAATTCTTTACACTTTTCTCCGTTCCCTACTATACCTCTTCGGTCTATTCTTAAACGTCATGGATCTGTAACCAAAAAAACTACTCCTACTAGAGGTGTTTCCTTCTCTTTTCCCCTTTCCTAGTTTTCTCTTTTACTTCCTTTTTCTAAGGGGGTGTAGTGTAGCGTACCCTCGAGGAATGTACAGGCGAGAGCGCGGCAAACAAGGAGCTCCAGGCATCAGGGGGCGGACGAAAAAACCAGGGAAACCAAAAAAATAAATAATTTAGACATATAGAGATTTTTGGCATGTAAAACGTTAGTTTACATTCTTTGCATTAGAATAAAGAAATAATCTCTATTTTTACAATTTCCTGAGTAATTAATAATTAAACCTGCATCGGTAAATGAGTAGAGGTTTGTCGAGGCAACACAAATTCTACAGATTTAATAGGCAAACTGCTGCCTATGTAGGGGATTTGCAGAGCACTGTTCCTTATATGACATTTAGAAGAAATGAGGTAATTGAACGGTAGGATACTTTGTTGATAATTATCACCCTAGTTCTTTCCATTTCATTTGAATATCCTAACGTAAATCTAGCTTTGTAACCTGCCTGCAGGTAAGGGGTTCTTATATCTAGCCATTGTTGCAGCAGTGTAGAGAAGATACCATTTGGACTTAATGCTTTTAAGGGCTTAAAACTACTAACTGTCCATTCAATTTTTACTTTAGTAATGATTTTACCAGCCTTGCTTTTGCTTCCCCTAGTAGGTAGGAATATGCTTCCTTCAGTAGATTGAGCAGTGTTTTCTCAGGTGTCTATAAATGTTGAGTCTGGGAAGTACATCTTTAGCAGAATACTGACACTTTCCTTAAGCCCCTATGCATAACTACCATTAAGATTTGTAATTAGCTCGATGATGTTAAAGCGGTCATTGGACAGAATTCTTTAAAGCCGGGCTATTGGGGTCGTATCAGTAAATCCCTCACAGAACGTTCTTTATGTTTTCCTTTCCAATGTTCTCAACTTCTTCTTATATTCCGACAGTGCATATAGTGTATAGACATCCCAATTGCGTGTTTTCTTTGCACCGTTCAAAGATTTCCTGGCTTACATCTTGAGCTGACCTAATATCTTGTTTCAATAGAGCAAGTCTCTTGAAGATGATTTTCTCTTTACTGGACTACTGTATTCATATGTTTTTAGGATGCTATTTTCAAACACAGCCGCTGCTTTTTCTATCTCTTTTATAGTTTGTATGCTAAGGTAGAGGTCGTCGGTTCTTACACGTAAGCACTCACTCAATTTCGTCTTCTTTTGTGGCCCCTTCGTCGAGCTCAATCTTTTAATTTCCCAACAAGGAGGGTTCTTCCACAAGATAAAAATTGTGAATTGTGCTTGCTGTGAAGATACCAGCTAGAGTGAGGTCTAATACCTCCTGCCTGATGGCATATACAAAGGTAGGCTTGCTACTTCCATTAATAATATTTGAATTGTTAAAGATAATGAATTCAAGAAGTTTCTTAACTCTATTATTGGGGTCAGTACTGCCCCATACCTTGTTGTAGGTGTTGACATTCAAGGAGGTGTCTGCTTACTTCCTGTGGTGGTGATCTCGGAAAGTAGACCAAGGCCATGACAACTTGCCTCTCGCCTTTCTTCAAGGGAACTTCTACTTGACCTATTGCTAGGTGTCCTGTGTTGAATTCTGGAATGAATGTATATTTAATGTCTTTCCTAAACATTAGAACTACATTTGTAGTAATGCGGTCCATTTTATATACTAGACTACAATTGTCTTGGGGTAAGCCCATTACCTGTCCCTTATTGAACCAAGGCCCATTTAAGAATCCTATGCTAAATTTGGCTGTTTGAACCTTCAATAAACGGCTCTTGCACTTGATACAGACTATACCCGTCATTAGTAAGGCCTACACCCCACTGGCACCAGTCCCTAAACTTTGTGTCCTCTTCGTCGTTGATGGCGGATAATGTTTCTTTTGGGTGGACCTAAACGAGGCACTTTTGGTAACCCCACGCCGCTTTGCTCCCTCTTACTCTTGGATCTTTAACCTAACTAACCGATAATTGATTTTATAGCTTAGCTTCTCCACCTTATCAGCGAACTGTGACAGCGTGACCTCTAACTTGAGTCCCTCCAATTGGTGGTCTTCAGGTTATTCTGGGCCAGTGATATTATCTTTTCATTGGTATAATCCTCGCTATTGGGAAAGTAACCAATCAGGACTTTTTGGTGAAGTATTTTCTGATATGTTTATCTTGGCTCCCTCTCCCAGCTTGAGATGGGCTGATGCGCTCTTTGGTCAGTCGGCTATGGCATATTCAGCATATGATAGTGCAAACCACCCTTGTTACTGATGGAATTTGGGCTTCACTGTTGCCTTATTTCCATTCTCATTTATTCTATCCATAATGAGGCACTCTGGAAAGCTTTTTTTTTGCGAAAATATCCGTTTTGAGGTCCCCCGAGTCTAATTTCTGAAAAAAAAATGAGTCTGTGTGTGAGTCTATCTGTCTGTCTGTCCGTGGGCGCTGTATCTCAAAAACGGATTAACCGATTGAGATGAGACAATTTTTTTATCTTTAAATACTGGAACTAAAAAGCTTTTGGTAAACATTCACATTGGGCCATATTTTTGTTAATATAAAAAATATTACAAACCTTTTTAAACAAAAGTTAAAGAGGATAAGAAGATAAACAAGTTTTATCTAAACATATTTTTCATAAAAGTTTTATCTTTCGAGAAATAAAAAATTGAAAATTTTCACATTTTTTGCCAATTGCTAATAAACTATTGGAGTTACATGAAATTTGTATAACAAATAAGAATTGCAGAGAATGAAAAAGTGAATAAATTATTAAGAATAGTCTTTTTGCGTGAACCTCATAGTTTTCGAGAAAAGTATAGGGAAAGTACTATGATGGCCACATCACCATTTTTATTTTAAATTAATATCAAATTATTATAATTATTAAAATTCAATTCAATTTAATTCTCTTTTCTGTATAACATATGTTATATTGCAAAAGTCAGTCACAATATGGCAGATTAAAATTTTAAATTTAAAAATTTTCTTTGATACAGATAGAAAAGTAGCGCATCCCAGAAATAAATCTTAATTTATTAATCGTTTCGGGACAGAATGCTCATTATTAAATAAACAATTATATAATTTATTCGGCGCAATATCTATGGGAATCCGTGCAAGATTTGGAGATTTATAAATTATTTGAGGAATACGTCTGGTCTATCATCATCAATGACTTTCAAAGATCAAATCATTATGAATGCAATTACAAACGCCTTCGTTGACTCATTTTCTGTTATCTATGTTAGAAGTAATATATCTAATGCTAATTTTGTAAATAAACCCAAAGCCCATGTAACAGTAAATAGCGAATATTCCACTCCTATTGCATATACCCAACGACAAAGAGGCTTGTGTTAATTTTTAGCCAATCACGTCAATTATTAAGTGAATAAACCGAGCATAGCGTTTTCAACTGAGAAAATCGAAGTTAACTATTTCCCGACAAACGATCAAACAAATTATGTCAGTTGTAAGTAAATTATAAAATGGAAAGGTTTGGTAGCGCTTCAACATCCATAATAAATGCGGCGGTTAAAGTTCTGTACCAACAACTATAATAATCATGTTGCAAGCAATTTGAAGATTTCTGCGCCAATAGAAACTACTTCAACGGAAACTCTTGCCGCGAATCTGGAAGACTTTGCGTAGTTGTGGAATATTTTTTTCAAATACCATTCGTGATGGAATTAGCTCGGAATAAATTTTGGTTTTTAGTACATTCAAGTTTGTTGCTTATTTGTGATTTTTATTGGAACAACTGTCAAGAAAAAAACATTTCATGGCATTTGTTCTCATTAAAATCGCTAAGCAACAAACTTTTCTTTCGATATCACATGCAGGTAGACACAGTATCTACTGATTTCTCAAAGACATTCCTCAGAGTTTAGGGCACTATTATTTAATAATAGTAATGTAATAACAATAATAATAATTACAATAATAATATAACTTTTACAGTTGTCATTTTGGTATTTACATAAATAGAAAATAAAAAAGAAAACGTGTTAAAACACTGTTATTTATAAAAGCCTGCCATTGTATACTAGGTCTATTATGAATGTAACTCCTGAACAACGATACGCAATCAAGTTTTGTGTGCTGCTTGGCAAGAATGCAACCAAAATATTCTAGATGAGGAGGAGGAGATGGCCGACAAACCCCCTTCAACTATCAACTCAGCCTTTTACCTGCAAGTGCTCAAGTGATTGAACGCCGACTCGCGCGTTGATTGTTTACATCAAAGACACCAATTTCCTGGCCCGGAGCTACACCCCGGTGGTCCTCCAGCCCTCTTACAATCCCGGCTTGGCTCCGAGCAATTTTTTTTTTCTCTGACTAAAGAAAGAGCTTCAAGGAAAGCATTGGGAGTCCGAAAAAACATCCAGAATGCCTTTCAGGTATGGCTTACATGTTTCCGCAAGTGTATTTAATTTCAAGCATTTATACTATACAATAAATAAATATATTTTCACAGAAAATACGCATTACTTTTATAATGGACCCTGTATAATGCAATTTTACATAGATATGCAAACACCTTATTTTTAAATAATTTAATATGTCTAGCATCCTTAATACGAAAAGATCGACAATTCCAAAGCTTTATTGGATTATAGAGAGAGCTCTTTTCGCTAATTCCAAACCGATGTATTGAGAGCGCGTAATTTTTAATTAATTTGATTAATCAATGAATTTTTAATTAATTAATTTTTCGATAATTAAATTTTAATTATAGAAATGTTTGAATTCATTAAAACCTCCTTGTTATTATAGTGGAATACAATACAAGTGTTTCGCATATATCAGTGCGGTGAAAGTCAAACTATTTAAACGATTCTAGATAATTTATATTTTAAATTATTCTAATTGTTTGTTTTTAATATAAAAATGTTTCAAATCACTTGTTCCACAATTAACACAGAATATTGGTTCAAATCGTATTATACTCTTAATTCTAATATGTTGGTATTTGCGTGGAGCTTTATCGACATTAACATGTAACATACTGTTTATAATATGCGTTTTCCAGCTTAATTCATTATCAATTATTAAAAATTTACAATGGTTTATAATTTTCATTTCAGCACCCTCTACATTTATAACATTTCGAATGATTGATTTGGATTTATATAATTATAACGGCTATACTTGTAGAGTTATTTAACAAATATTTAGAATTTTTTAAATTTTGTTCTTAATAAATTGTTGTAAATATTATTTTGATTACTAATACTTTTATATATTGAAGATTAGCCTTTGATGCTATCGAAAGAAAATGTAACACTCTTGCATTTAATAATTTCTGGGTTTTCTAATATATTCATTTATTTATTTGGCACTTTACTAATAAATAAAACTGTAATTTGTTTATATCACATAGGGGATTTATTCAGTGACTTTAGTTTCAACCTTTATAAGGCCATTATAAAACTTATCATCTAGTAAAGTTCCTAATTTAAGATGTATCACGAAGATATGGCTTCAACAATTCAACAAATTTATTTAGTTATTTTTCACGTGATTATATATATATACAGGGTTATTCACACTATACGGCACGGAATATTGTGGCCAAAATACGTGACTTTTAAAAAGTTTCACTTTGGGGATTTATGGGGGTCTATTAGGGCTACTTTTTAAAATTACTTCCATAATATACAGGGTGTCCCAAAAACTCTAAAAGTAACAAAGTTGTGTTTTTTTTAATGAAACACCCTGTATTTTATTGCATTTTTGGATCCTTCGATCAAAATAAGTGTGTGTTTTAATAAGGTTTTTATTACCTAAACCTTAAGGTTTTTGAAATAATTTGAATTTTGTAAAAATTTAACCTAATTTTCATGTTTCAAATACTTAAAAAGCAATTAAGTTATGCATACAAAATTTACACTGAAATGTAACAATAGATCATATTTTATTTTCCAAGTATAATAAATTTGACATCTTATAACGGGTGTAAAAAAAATGGAATTAAACAAATGAGAACTTTAAATGGCTATAACTTCAATTATTTAAATGGAACGCCATATTTTTTAATTTGTCAGCAAATGCACTTTTTAATTACCTATCTTATGGTATTTATATCTTAAGCCTTAAGTCTTCTCGTTTTTACAGAGAACGCCAAAATATTGTTTATTGCACCGTTTTAGTACTTTTTAAGTAAAAATTTTAACGTAATATAATTAATTTAGTCTGTTACTTTAGTTTAAAAAGCCTGTCTTTTGTTATAGTTGTGTTATTTTGCGTTTTTGTGTTAGATCGTTAGTAATCGTTATTGTTTGAACATCGTTGTTGTATTTAATAGTAAAAAATGAAAATTTACACAGATTTTCTTATACTGGGGTTTTTATAACTGACACTTCCAATTTTTTTAAATTGGTTTAATAGTCTCTCAAAAATGGCTGGCTTAGGGTGATTTCTTTCGGAAACCGTTAAGTATAAACTCGACAAGCCAATAAACAATTTTGATGACATTCTCCAAGCATAAAGATAATGCCAATACCCTCTTCTTTTGAGTAAATCTTCATTTTTTACCAAAAAATACAACAGCGATGTTCAAACAATAACGATTACTAACGATCTAACACAAAAATGCAAAATAAGACAACTATAACAAAAGACAGGCTTTTTAAACTAAAGTGGCAGACTAAATTAATTATCTGACGTTTTTAAATACCATAGAAAACTAGATATATTCAAATTTTTACTTAAAAAGTACTAAAACGGTGCAATAAACAATATTTTGGCGTTTTCTGTAAAAACGAGAAGACTTAACATTTAAGATATAAATACCATTCGATAGGTAATTAAAACGTGAATTTGCTTATAAATGAATAAATATAGCGTTCCATTTAAATAAATGAAGTTATAGCCATTTAAAGTTCTCATTTGTTTAATTCCAATTTTTTTACACCCGGTATAAGATGTCAAATTTATTATACTTGGAAAATAAAATATGATCTATTGTTACATTTCAGTGTAAATTTGGTATGCATAACTTAATTACTTTTTAAGTATTTGAAACATGAAAATTAGGTTAAATTTGTACAAAATTCAAATTATTTCAAAAACCTTAAGGTTTAAGTAATAAAAACCTTATTAAAACACACACTTATTTTGATCGAAGGATCCAAAAATGCAATAAAATACAGGGTGTTTCATTAAAAAAAACACAACTTTGATACTTTTAGGGTTTTTGGGACACCCTGTATATTATGAAAGTAATTTTAAAAAGTAGCCCTAATAGGCCCCCATATATCCCCAAAGTGAAACTTTTTGAAAGTCACATATTTTGGCCACAATATTCCGTGCCGTATATATTTTATATGGTTAAATTTGTTGAATAATTTAAGGATAATACAAATAAAGCCATTAAATCCGTTGTCTACTGTTTACATTAGTTAATGAGTATATATTTGACATATCTATGCTAATGTTATTCGAGGTTATAAAAAAAATGTAGTTTTTGCACACAGTCATCGGATTTCAAATACTGTTATCATATTTGCATTTCTTCCATATCAATTTGTTTTGTTTAGAATTATATATTTTTTTTTAAATCATTTGGGTTAAAAATATCATATATGAAATTATTTAATTTAAAATGTTCAGAAATAAATCTATATTTGATTCGGGGTGTCTACATAAGACTAGATACAAAGACTTGACTGAGATGTCCACTCAATAGCTGTAAGTTCAAATAACTCTTACTGAAATGATGTTTTGATGGCCTTACGCTAGTTTTACTTTTTTAATAAAGAAATTCTTATAAATCTTGGATGAAATTAATTAATAATTCCACTGAACAGTATATTATATATAGTTCAACAAACATTAATTTAATGAAATATAATATTTAAGATATTATTATTCGCATTTATATTTTCTTCGTATTTATAAATATACGATTAAACTATAATATATGCATCTATTAATATTTATATTAGCATGAATTATATATTAGTTTCCTTTTTAACTTTTTAAGGTACAAGCAATTATTGAATAATTAATCCACTAAAAATTCAAAATCTAATTGTCGATAATGTTCACTGTAATCAAGGTTTCTGCATCGCGTACAGCGCCCGTACATTTCTGTTGGGAGATTGAATGGCAGATGGCGCCAGCTTACAGTTTCGGGAGAATTCGCGTTTAATATTGAACTTACTACATTTCAAATAACATTTTTTATTGATTAGTACTTCTATGACAAACAAAAGGAAGCAAACATGATGAATAGATGAAAACAAAATATGTAAATATCAAACCAAATTAGTGAATCTGTAACATTATATAAAATGTATATTATATACTGTTTGATTATGTAAAAACTAATTCCGTTATAAAAAATATCCGTGTTAATAATGAATATAATCCAGTTAAAAATATTACATATGAATATATTATAGATATATGTAATTAATATATGTAAATAACCAACGTCGACAAAATATTAATTCTTGATACGATCACACTCTTTACTTCTCTGTACTGATATTGTTACATATTATTAATTACAACCATAAAGAAACAATTTTTTCTCATTGTTTGAGATTCAAACCATTGTAGAAACCAATTTAGTAATATCGATTCCTTAGGTTTTGTATTGTTAAGGACGTACATATAAAAAATAAATAAAATTTTTATATACAGGAATAGTTAATTACACAGGAAATAATGGTAACACTTTCTTTCACAAAATATTTTGTATTCGCTATATGTATACATTTCGAGTGCAAAACACTCATTATCAATAGCTTACTGTAAACAGTAATATTTTGTGAAAGAAAGTGTTACCATTATTTCCTGTGTAATTATCAAATATATCTTCAAAACGACGTTTCTACAGAAATAGTGGCCAAATTAAAGATAAGAAAAATTAAGTGATAATATTTATAGTTCAACTTAAGTAAAATGGTTATTTTATAATTTATTGTTCTAAAATGTTACCTTTAGTAAACAGATAAATTAATCTTCATGAAATTTATTTTTAAATAAAAATAATAGTATAAAATACAAAATAATTTACTTATAGGAACAACTACCAAAGTTATTTCCTTTTTATAAATAACATAGCTATCAAAGCAACACTTAATTAAATGTATTTATATTTCTGTAAAATAATATAAAAATTTCATATTTCTTGAATCACTTTCTCATTTATCATTTGGTAAAAGAAACATTTTGAACTATTACTAATGAAGGTTTAAATTAAATTACACTTGGTTTGTTTCACAATTTTTCTATATTTCACTCTTGACAATGCCTTAAAAATCGAAACTAGTCGAGTAAATATAGAAAAATTGTGAAACAAACCAAGTGTAATTTAATTCAAACCTTCATCAGTAATAAAAATTTCATATTTGTTTCTTAGTCAAGAACTATGTGAATATAATTTTCTTAATTCTATTTTTACATCAATAATTAATTCTATTGTAACTGTTTGACATTGTATCATAGTATTATTTTATATCATAATATTTGCCACCGTTTTTTGCACTTTAACATGGATACTTGTACGTGTTGCAATTCCTCTGGTGAAGCTCACATGTTTGTTATGTGTTGCATTTGCAAGAAAAAATATAAAACAACGTGCGTGGATATCACTAAGTCCGAGGCGCGGACAATTAACACCAAAAGTGGTCTATCTTGGACCTGCAATAATTGCAAAGCTCTGGGCGACGATATTAATGGACTAAAGTCAGCGATAGTTGCTTTGCAGGAAGATCTTAAACTTTTAAAAGCAAATTTAAACTTAAACTCATCATCAATTGCATCGTCTACTCCTATAATTACTGAAGAGATTATACAAGAAGTAGCTGAGCGTGATAAGCGTAAGAGTAATATTATTATTTACGGACTCGCTGAAACAGTTTGTGTTTCAAAAACACAACAAATTGAGAGTGATAAAGAAGTAACCTCCGCTTTGTTGTCTATTTTATATGTCCACGTTCCAGACCCAAAACCCGCTCGCCTTGGGAAATATGACCCCACTGGATCCCCTAGTAGCGGACCCATTAAATTGCGGCTTGGTAATGAGGAGTTAGTCAAAACTGCCATCCGTAACTGTCACAAACTCAAGTTGAATGATAATTTTAAGACTGTCAATATTTCCCTTGATCGTACTCCTGCACAAATGGAGTTTTACCGTAATACTAAAAATGAATTAACCCAGAGAACAGCTGCAGGTGAACGAGGACTTAAGATTAAATATATTAGAGGGATACCCACTATCATTAACACATCGGAAAACTGAACCGGCCCAACATTACCGATAATACTACACTCAATATCTACTACCAAAATACCCGGGGTCTCCGAACCAAAAAACATGATCTCTACACTGCATCGCTTAATATAGACTTTGATATTATTGCTCTGACTGAAACTTGGCTGAATGATTCCATACAAGATAGTGAACTACTGCCATCCGACTTTCAAATATTCAGGTGCGATCGGCAACGTGATGTCACTGGGCGTTTGTTAGGCGGAGGGATTCTTGCTGCTGTCCCTGACCATATATTCTCAGAAGCACTTGATGTTACAGCCATTACAAACTTAGTTCCACTTGTGGATATAGTTGCATGCAAATGTATATTTAACAGATTTTTATTTTATATTGTTGTACTTTACATTCCACCTGATCTTTCGTCCGATTTATTGTCTGAACTATTTGAACTGTTGCAACTTTTTTTACTTGACAAACAGGTTTTGCTCATAGGTGACTTTAACGTACCACAATTTACCTCTTCTGCTACTATGCCATCCTCTTCATCTAAGTTAAACTCTCTACTAAATTTTATTACCATATTAAAGTTAAAACAATTTAATACTGTTCCTAGTAGTAATGGTAGATTACTCGATCTAGTTCTTACTAACATGTTTACCAATACTTTAGTTGAACGAGAGTTGATGCCCTTAGTTCCTGAAGATCCTCATCACCCTGCACTAGTTATACGTTCTCAATTACTCCTATGCTTTAATTCTAATTCGGCACGATTCCCAACGAACAACAACAAATTTTATAACTTTCGTAAAGCAAATTATCCCAAACTATATAACTTACTACAGTCAGTTGACTGGTCTTTTCTTGAAACTTATACCGATGTAAATGTTGCGCTTAATGCATTCTACTTATTGATTTATTATTTACTTGATGAAACGGTTCCTTCACACGTTCGACACAAATCCTCCTTTCTGCTGTGGTTTACGTGCGAAATTAAGAATACAATCAGATTAAAGGACTATTATCGTCATAAGTGGAAGTCATCTAAATTACAACATTATTACCATGAGTTCGAACGTCTCAGAATTGATCTCAAGATTAAAGTAAAAGCAGCCTACACGACTTATTTAGCGAAACTTGAGCAAGAAATGAAAAATAATCAAAGTCACTTTGGAATTTTATACATGCTAAAAATGGCACTACAAGAATTCCCTCTCAATTGTGCAATGGTAATACAACACTCAATAAACCTGATGAAATTGCAAATTCATTTGCTGATGCCTTCCGCAAAGTTTATTCCCCTTCATCAAAAACAATCTTCGCAGAACCACCCATTAAATTTTACTCCTTTCAACGAGACTGACATTATTAATAGTATTAATAAGTTCAAAAATAACAACACTGCTGGTGATGATCAATTACCCAGTTTTTTCATTAAAGATTGTAAATACATATTTGTTAAACCTCTATTAACTATTTTCAATTTGGCAGTTCTTACTCAGACATTTCCGCAAATGTGGAAATGTGCGCGTCTGAGCCCTGTACACAAAAAGGGTGATAAAACCAATATCAGCAATTACCGACCAATTGCTATTCTCTCAAACTTTTCTAAAGTTTTCGAACAAATGTTGTACACTTCCTTATATTGTCATATAAGAACTTTAATTTCGCCATGCCAACATGGTTTTATGAAGGGTAGGTCTACAGTTACCAACCTTGCAATCATCACCCAACATATAAGTGATTCCATTGAAAATCTAACTCAAATGGACGTAATCTACACCGATTTTTCTCGTGCATTTGATTGTATTGACCACACTATCTTGCTGAATAAACTTGCGGAATTTGGTCTCAGCACTGATATTATTAATTTTTTTCGTGCATACTTGTATGGTCGAACTAACTATGTACACTATAATGGATATAAGTCTTATACAATTACTTCATTGTCTGTGGTACCTCAGGGCTCTAACCTTGGTCCGCTTTTATTCATCATGTTTGTAAACGATGTAATTTTCTCTTTGTCTTGCCACGTTTTAGCATATGCGGATGACTTGAAAATTTTCTCAAATGTTTGTAATTTCCAAGACTCACTGAAGCTCCAAGATAATCTTGATCTCATTTCTATGTGGTGTACTAATAATAAATTGAACTTGAATATCAATAAATGTGCTACTGTCATATTCTCACGTGTTTCGCGCGTAAACTTCAGCTATAATATCAATGGCTATCCCCTACAACGGCTTACAGAGATCAGAGATTTGGGCGTACTTTTTGACTCTCAGATAACTTTTGTTAAACACATAAATGATTTATATTCATCTGCTTCCAAAATGTCGTGTTTCATTATGCGTACTTTTAAATATTTTAATGATAGTGATGTAATTAAATGCCTTTATTCGGCATTAGTACGAAGTCGTTTAGAATACGCTTCGTCAATTTGGTACCCCCACTTTGTGTATTTATCACTACTAATTGAAAGGATACAATGTCGCTTTCTAAAATATCTGAGTTTCAAGGAGGACAAAACTTTCCCTGAAAGAGGTAAAGAATATGAGCAGCTACTCCATCGTCATCTTCTAAACTCTCTTTCTAGTCGCAGATATGTAAACAGTGCTTCACTGATGTACAAATTAATTCACAATGACATTGATTGCCCAGATATTTTATCAATGGTGAAGTTTTCCGTTCCTAGGCTTACCTCGCGGCACACAAACCCTACTTTTTTCATCCCCACATCGAGGTCCGTTACTATGTCTAAGTCGCCGATCCATCATATGAGTAGAAATTCTAATACCAAGTTTCACGTTATCTTTTTCTAATATATTATATATATCTAATTTATAGACATTTCTTTGCCTTTATTTCTTCCTCCTTCTTCATTTCATTTTTATACATGTATGATTAGATATTATTTATTATTATCTTAATGAATTAATTGTTGACTTTTTTACTTTTGTACTTAATGTTGTCCTGTAATTGGTTTATCGGTTGGGCAAATAAACTTATTATTATTATTATTATTATTAATTTCATTCAAAAACTATGTAAAAATAAAAATATGTATAATAGGCATTCTTATACACCAGTTTAACTATGTAAAACATTTTATAAAATGTCATGCTAATATTAACGGCTAAAACGTCCGATTTTTATGATCAACTATAGATTTTAATGAGTCAAAGAGAAGAATTTCCATAAAGAAATATAATCTCTACCACATAGTAACGGTCGCTACTATCATTTTAATTAAAATACTTTTCTTATCCTAGAAAATAGTTGTCTTGACTTTAAAGGAAACTGCTGGCTCTAATGTTTTTATTGGACTCTAAAGATGATGCACTTACCGATCTGTTGTTTACTCCCTGGCATAATAAAACATGTACATCTAATCACTTGCCACAATCTGATCCAAGAATGCCTCTCATTCCTTGTTGTAACTATCAAAAAAGATAAGAAAAGAATTATATTGCGCCATTGGAATTTTTTGAACTCTACAGGTACAAATCTTTACAAATAATTATTTAAAAAAATGTTGTATAGCGTAAAAATGACCTTCGTAATATTGTAATTTCATTTAGTTTTATCGCTATTTATCGGATTAATTTCTTTTAGATATGTAGAACTTTTAAATAGTTGTAAAATACAGACAAACAACAAGGCATTCCAGAGCGATGAGAATATTTACACTGTTTCCGGCAAAACTTAATCGATAAGTCGTCTTTCGCCAAATATTTGAAAATAATCATTCTTTTGATAAGGATGTACTTTCAGTTATTCATTTTGCCGAAACGGGTTGAAAAATGAATCTCCTGGAATCATAAGAAATTCATACAGAATGTGCTAATAGCCTTGCTATTTGTAACACGCAAATTACTTGTATATCATTCAAAGTCTGTCGAGTTATTAGCCAGAGATATAGTTGTTTCAAAGGTGATTTGTTTTGTAGTCTTAATAAGGCTCATTTGTTGTATATTTACGAAATGTTTTCGTGTTTTGTCTAATAATTTAAAGGTTGTCGTAATTTTCTAGCTTAATTATCACCGGTTATGTCATCATTTTCATCATTTTATAACTGCTTATAAACACTAAAAAATTTTCGATAACTGAATGTAGATTCATGTTTTCTAAACCTTATGGAAAACGTCATATTTAATTTTGTAATAAGTAGGTCTCCAAAAATATCACGGTTCGCAAATATAGAGATTAAGCTTCTATAAAGAGTACAACGTTCCTTTGTTAAATATTAGGTTACAGTTATGTCTAATTCCATAAAATCATGATGAAAATGGCCGACTTTCGAAATTACAAGAGGAGGCTATTAATGTAGGGAGAATTAATACTCTTACGAACTTACTTGTGTTTCGGCCCTAACGGGTTATTATCGAAGTTTTAAAACTAATTTTAAAATTTATTTACTAATTACTCCACGGTAATGATGCCTCGTTTAAAAATTTCTCCCTGATTGTCTTAATAATAATAATAATAATTTATTAGGGAAACTCCATTTAAAACATTACATAAAAGAAAATTAAATACATTCTAGGGGCATTATATAAAACAAAATTAAATACACAAGGCGCATATACACAATTTAACATATAAACATACAAAATATATACTTCCTGATATTCTATGATATTTTTATGTTTAATGCTTGAAGCCATCACTTTGTGATACATCTTGAATCAGGAACTTTAAATGAAAATACACTTCGCTGATATCCTGTGTGTGATATCAACGAAGTGTATTTTCATTTAAAGTTCCTGATATGATATTTTTAACAAAAAATATATATCAATTATATGAAATGTTACGTTTAAGATTAGATTTAAAAGTTGATACAGAGGAATTGAATAAACCAAACCAGGATGAATTGTGAAGGGTGTTTGCAGACAACATAAAGCGATTTGTAGGATTATTTGAACCAAAATTTGTACTATAAACGCAAGGAGTGAAAATATCCTTCGATCTACTAGAATATTTTCTTAGAGTTCGAAAATGCAATTCCTGTAACAACCAGTCACTCTCAATAACACCATTAATTAGACTATGATAAAAAAAGGTCTGCCAAAAGTCTCCGATTTTGCAAACTCTGTAGTTTTAATGAAAATTAATAATGAGATAAATAAAATAAAATATGGAGTTTTAGTTGAGACAATATAGTGGAGCAATTTCCTTGGATATGTACTTTTCCCAGTTTGTATTCGATATATCTTAAAATATTGTTCTGACCAGCCTCAATCCGGTTTATATTATATTGCGTGTACGGTGACCACACAACAGATCCATATTCCAATCTACTACGGACAAACGAACAAAACAAAGTTTTAACACACTTCATGTTCGAATCTTTACATACATGAGAAACATAACCTCACATTCTTAAAGCATCACTACAAATAGTTGTGATGTGTGACTCAAACGATAGCTTTCAATCAAAAGTTACACCTTGACCTCGTTAGCTTTATTTAAACTCTTATTATTTAAAGCTTGAGCTAACCTTTGAAAAGTTAAGTGGCCTTACTACAGATGGCGTTCCAGTCATGGTTGCTTCGCAGAAAGGGTTAATTGCATTTGTAAAGAAAGAAATGAATCGTCTCAGTCTTGACTCAACTAATTTAATTATATGCCACTGCATCATACATCAAGAAAGTTCTTGTGCACAGTCGTTGCGGCTCGACAATGTGATGTCAACAGTAGTACCATGTATTAATTTTGTCAAAAGCAGAGGGCTTCATAGCCGCCAATTTAAGGAATTGATTCTGAGTACGGTGATCTTGTTTATCACTGTAAAGTACGGTAGCTGAGTCATGCTCATGAGGTTTTACGAACTGCGTGATGAAGTCAGGCAGTTCATGGAGATGAAGGGAAAACCTGTTAGGGAACTCAGTAATAGCAAGTGGTTGTGTGATCTAGCGTTCATGGTGGACATTACTAAGTACCTGACAGAGCTAAACGTCAAGCTGCAGGGTCCCAACCAGCTTCTCAGCTCCCTACTTTCAAACGTAAAATCATTTGAACCTAAATTAAAGCTGTGGAAAGTGCAACTCGAAAGGAATAATACGGTGCATTTCCCTACACTAGAAGGACAAAAGCCTTCTACGATACTTGAATATGCTGGTGAATGTGCGAAACTAATTGACGCATTTAATTAATGATTCAAGGACGTGAAAAGTAAGCAAATTGAATTAAAATATTTGCTACACCGTTCAATGTGGAACCAGCTGATGTACCTGATAACCTCCAACACGAAATCATTCAGCTGCAAACTAATGTTAAGCTGAAAGCTAGATACAATAATCTCCCACTGCTTGAGTTCTATAAACGTTACATACGTAATGATGAGTTTCCCATTTTAAGGAGACATGCATTGAAATATGCATCTATATTTGGAACCACTTACCGTTGCGAGCAGTTCTTTTCTAAACTTACGATCGCAAAGAATCGACTGTGTTCCAGATTGATCGACGTAAACCTGGAAAATCAGTTGCGAGTAGCCACATCATTAATTTAAGCTAATATTACACGACTCAGCAAAGAAAGGCAGTTTCAGCCATCACATTAGGATTAGGATGAGTTCATTATGTTTAAAAATGGATATATTTTATGTTTGTTTATTTTTCATTTGTTTATTTGTAATATATATTTTTTTGAACAATAAAAACTTTAAAAAAACTATTATTATTATTTGTCTAGCCCGCGAATAATGTTATAAATTTCCAAATGGCACTTGTATAATAAGAATAAACATTTTCATTTTTACCTCTGTAAAAAGTCATGGACATATATTTACCTATATTTAAATAAAGTTTATTACAATTACACCACTCATTTAATGTTGCCAAATTAGTTTGTAGGATCTGGCAGTCGTTTTTATCAGAAATGATTTTGAAAATCTTAAGGTTATCTGCACACATCAACATTTCACATTGCGAAAAAATATGTTGAATATCGTTAACAAACAAAATAAATAATATTGGGCCGCAGTGGGAACCTTGAGGGACCCCGAGGTGACACATAGATTAAGACAAAAAGTTCCCCACTCTCACTAACTGTAATCGGTTCTTTAGAAAGGACTCCAACCAGCTTACTGTAAGTTTACTAAACCCCATTTGATATAACTTTAATAATAAGATATCATGACAGACGCTGTCAAATGCTTTAGAGAAGTCAGTATACATGAAATCGATCTGTTTGTTATTCTTCAAGGTATTCGACAGAAACAGTCTGTACTCCAACAGATTAGTTATTGTAGATTTTTTTTTAACAAATCCATGCTGATGAGCAGAAATAATATTTTTACATATCGATCTTAGCTAAATAGAAACTGATTTGTCTAATAATTTTGGAATTTTAGATTGTATGCAGACAGAATGATAGTTACAAATTAATTGTCTATCGCCAGATTTGATAATTTGTAATATAACTAGTTTTCCATTTGTTTGAAAAAAATCCCGAAGTCAAGGATTTTAGGAATATTTCAAAAATTATCTTACATAATGAATATATACACCTTTTCAAGAAAAAGCTAGGTATCTCATCTGGTCCGGCAGCAATGCTATCCTTTAAAAGTTCAATTTCTCTAAAAACGTTTTGAATAGAGATATTTTTCGTATCGTTCACAATGGAAGTAGATCCTAGTTCCAAATTCCCATCTCGATGTGTAGAGGGTACGTTTACTGTTAAAAAATAATCCGCCATTAAATCCATAATCTCCTGGCCATTATTAGCTTCTCCATTCAAGTGCTGCATAGTATCAGAAATTGTATTCTTCTTCTTAAAGTTATTAGCGCATTTCCAAAAAAAGAGGGATCACTGTTAATTGCTACTTCTACTGATGTAATGTATTGTTGGTAGAGCGATAATGATAATACCTTGCACTGTTGACGTAAGCATGAAAAATTATTATAATCGTCTAAATGTCCGCTTCTTTTAAATTCCGCATGTGCTTTCTTCTACTGTTTAATTAAAGTTTTCAGATCTTTAGACATCCATCGCGGGAAAGAATCATCTTTTTTCGAGGAAACATATTTCACAGGAACAAATGATTCGATTCCTTTAAATACAATACTATAAAATCTTTCAGTCATTTCGTCAATATCAGTATCCTTAAAAATAGCATTCCAATCGGTAGAATGGAAGTAATTATTTAGTCCTACATAATCAGCCAAACTATACAATAATAGTTTTTTATAAGTTATTAACTTAGACACATCTTTAAGGGCCAAGTGATGGTATATGCAGAATGATGGATACTTTTAGATAATAGTAAATCATCCGAATTAGAGATATAAATATTGTTATTATTTGTGAAGAAGAGATTAAGAAAAACATTTCTCTTATTAGGAATATTATTAACTTGATGCATGTTTGAAAATGAATAGCAATTGAATATCGTACTACCATTAATATTTGATGCAGTAGGTGAATCTTTAATCAACCCCAATTGATTCCACTTTCTTAGCACATTATCAGGTATTGCTGCAATCTCATCGCTGGGATTGTCCTGGGTGGATCAATTTGGAACACTTGTGTTGTCAGCTAGTCACAGCTGTTAGTTCGGGAGACCTAGGGGAGCAATGGATATCCCCATTTCAACAAATCACACGCCCCGAAATCAAAGCATTCACAACATTAATTGACATTCGGACAGTGTGGCTTGTTGCCTTGTCTTGCATTTGAATCCTCATCCTCGATTAAATAAGGACTTATAATTCCTTTCTCCGATATGGCACATTATACTGTGACTCTTTGACGTAATTTTGATAATACTTTTTAACTGCGTAGCCTCGTTGTTCAAACATCTAACGATTCATTGTAAACTAAATGGCAGACCATCTCAAATCTTCCCATTTGTATTTGCAAAATAATAATAAGACTGTAAAGAAAAACTTCTAAACTTTAAAAATTGTGATTTAAAATTTTCGTAACTGCAAATGCTAGAAATAAATAGAGATATAACACAAATAAGAAAACTGGAAAATAAATATCATGAAAAATGCAAACAAAAATTATATTGATAAAAAAAAAACATTTATCATAACTAAAATATCTAAAAACGATGGGGATAAAGTAACTTATAGCAAGCGGCAGCCGAGCCCTCTTTTCTCTTCTATCAATTAAAGTCTAGAAACATATAGAGACATAAAACATACAAAAACTTCATTCGAACAGTAGCATGCTACGGAAGCAAAGCGGGTACAATCACTGAGAAGTCCATGGAACTATTAGACCGCTTTGAGAGAAAGGTACTGAGAAGTTCTTACTGACTATTTAATTTTCAGTAATTTACGAGCTGAATGCAAGAATACATCTACTAAGCTATATAATTATTATATAAGAAAGATTGAATCAGATATTTTGGCTAATCCTCGCTCCTTCTGGACATTTGCAAAAGAATCCCGAAAGGAGTCTGGTGTTCCCAAACACATTGGGTATCAAGATAAAGTTGGAGATGATTAGCAGGAGATCGTGGATTTATTCGCTGATTTTTTTCTACAGTATACACGAACGACTCCTTAACTGATGTGTCTAATATATCTATTTCTGGCACTCCTCAAGTCCTCGATTTAAGTTTATCTATCTCCATTGCCGATCTTTTCAATCAAATCTTAGCCTTGAAGAATACGTATTGCACTGGACCTGATGGTGTACCAACAAATTTGCTGATCAATTGTGTTTACTCACTATGCCGACCGATTCACATTTTATTTACAAGATCCCTAAGGTGTGGAACTTTCCCGGATAAATGGAAATCATGCCTTCTACGCCCTATTTTTAAAAAGGGTAATCGCGTTATTGCTGAGAATTGCCGTAACAGTTCCTTACAATCGGCGAATCCAAAACTTCTCGACAAAATTGCAAGTGATTATTTAGCTAGGATTTCCCGTCCAGTTATATCCGATATTCAACATGGCTTTCAGAGTTGCTAATAAACCACCTCGAATTTCCTTGAATTCAAACAGTTCCTGTCAAATGCCTTGGAAGAGCACTAACATAGATGCTATCTACACCGACTTTTCCAAAGCATTTGACAGAGTTTACCATACTATTCTACTACACAAGTTAAAATTGCTAGGCCTCAATGACGCTACGTTATCTTGGTTAAAGTTTCTTACAAATCGGACTCAGCAAGTTAAAATTAATAACTTTTTATCATCCCCGATTTCATTCACTTCAGGTGTGCCACAGGGCATACATATTGGTCCAGTTTTATTCTTACTTTTCATCAATGACCTTGTTGATGTTGTGAAATTTGGGAAATGTGTAATGTATGCTGATGATCTGAAAATATATCATGTGGTGCAAACTAAAAGCGATTGTAACAGATAACAAATTGATTTAGATAATGTTAATTACTGGTGCCAGGCTAATCGTCTATATTTAAATATTGATAAGTGTAGTGTGATTTCTTTCTATAAATCGAAATACTGTACTCAATTTGATTATATGTTGGACTCCATTTCTTTGTCTAGGACTAACACAATCAAGGCTCTTGGTATTTTATTTGATAGCGCCGTAACCTTCAGAAATCACATTATTTCTATATGTGACAAAGCTAGAAAAGTATGGAGTTTTGTGTGGCATCTGTTTAAGGCACTGAGTCCAATATGCCTTAAAATATTATATTGTTCACTTGTTCGTTGCCATATTTACAAACGGATATTAATAGAATTGAGAGCGTGCAGAAAAAATTCTTACGATCAATTGAATTCAAAAATGGCATAGAACATATACAAGGTTCGTATTCATCGGTGATGGACCTGTTGAAGAAGAAGATCAATTTTCGATCTATGCACACTTCACGGTTTGTTAAATTCAAATATTAGATCTTCTTCCTTGTTGTCTGCTATTAGTTTATTTCCCTCAAATTTTTCAACCGCTTTAAGGAGTAAGACTTTATTTTTTATAAACAAGTATAAGTATATTAGTCGCTTTGCTTAGATTGGCAAATGATCTACAATTTATACCTGGTTTAATTTGTTTAATGGTACAGGTCACAAATTTAGAAGATCACTTAAGTGTAATTTATAATATTTTAATTAATATTATCTCTTATAATATTTAATTTTCACTCTAATTTAATGATATATATATTTTATTTTAGTTGAGTTTATTTTAAATTATTATGTTACCTTATTTAGTTTAAGTTAATTTAAGTATGTATTACGTTGTGTATTATTATAAAAGGGGCTTCTCGTATCTAAATAAGTAAATAAATAAATAAAAGAATATATAGAGCGATAAACGCTAATGAAGAGTGGGGAATACAGAAGATACAATTTCGAATTGTACCAAGTACACATAGACCCACCCATTACAACACACATAAGACTAATTTGGAATAGGTAGGCTGGGTATGCACAACTCAACGGGCGGCAAAAAGGTTACTCCTCAGACAACTAGGAAGAAAACGACGAGGTGGTAGAAGAGAAATATGGGCGGATCATGTGTCCAAAGACGCCCAAGAATTTCTAAAACTGTAAAAGGTCAGCTAATGACCGTGAACGTTGGAGGCAAAGCATGCAAGAGGCCAGTGCCCGATGATTGTCGTGCCATCGAAGTAGAAGAAGAAAATATCAAAAAACTTACATTTTACTTTAGTGTTGTTGTTTAATATCAATAATTGTCAAATTTGTTTCTATACCGGGTGACCCATTTTAATAAATCCACTAGAATATTTCGACACATATGCGTCCTACAAAAAAATGTTCCAAATAAAAGTTTGATGGTTTCGAAAGGGCCATGTAATCCCATACAAATTTTTTCACTCCCACCCTCCAGGGGGCGGGGCAGGGGGTCAACTTTTATATCTTAAATGGGAACCTTTATTTTTTATTGCAGGTTAGGGTTCTACATAAAAAAATATGAAGATTTCATTTGACCTTTTTTTTCGAATTCGTGATAGATGGCGCTGCAATCCACCTTCTCATTCGGTGAATAATCGGCCATTTCGGTTGATTGTCAGATAATGCAATAATGAGCTAATAGCCTACGTGGACATTAATTGAATTTTAAACTACAACAATTACTAATTAGAAAGAAGTTTATTTCATTGCACATGTAATATTATTTCAAGAAAAAATATTCAAGAAATCACATTAAACAGGCGAAACACTAATAGTTTTACCATATATTAAGAAAAGTAACTCTACGAGGCTTTCCTTCTAATAATAAACTGCAAAATTAATTTATAAGAAGTTTTGGTTTCTTACTACTTACTAAATAAAAGCATTATATTTTTAAAAGAAAAACATATACTTCTTTCGATGAAGGTAAAAAAGAACATTTTTACTTAATTCGGCGTTAAATTTAAATATTTTTCATATTTTTTTAAATAATTAAAATAAATATATTATTAAACTTAGATTCAGACAATCCAAAACTATAAAAAATAAACCTCAAAAGATTAATAAAATAATAATCAATCAAGTAATAATAGATAATTCTTATAATTGTATCTTTGTGTTCCATTTTAATAATAAGAAGATTATGTTTTGCATTTCCTCGTTTCCGGTTTTTGCTTTAGCAAATATATATCTAATACTTCCTCTTGAATTCAAAATAATTTTATAAATTATGTTTGCTTTGAATAGGGTGCATAGGAAGTAAGAAATAATTTGAATTTAGCGAAATTTTGTCATATGACGTTTGTCAGTCTTGCTAGTTTCATTTTGTTATTTGCTATCCTTTCCATTCGCAGCCTTATAGCTTTCGTGTGGTAAACATTGCAGTTTGGTGTTAATGTTCGTTATAAAGCAGATGACAAGTAAGCAACGTATTCAAAGTTATTACAAAAACAGTGAAAGTCCCATGCCAACCGTTCGTGAATTGCCTGTGACACTCGGATGTAACGCTGCTCCAACCGAATTCTCAGTTCGGAAGTTGATCCGAAAGTTCGAGACCACGGCTCTGTTGCAAATCTTCAAAAAACAGGACGTCCGCGTTCTGTTAGAACACAAGAAAACATTGATGCCATGCCTGATAATGTGACCGAAAGCCACAGAAAATCGGTTCGATTCAATTTATCAACAAGTTCAATGCATGCAATCCTTTCAAAAGATCTGAAAATGCATGTGTACAAGATTGCTTTTTATATTTTGGTAACAGAGAACAAAATAAAGTAATCAATACACTTCTGTATACTTCTCCAAACCTACTTGGAGGTCATGGACAGCAGCGAGTCAAGAGAATGATGAAAGATGATTACAGAGAGGCTCATCGCTCTGTAGAAGAACAACACGTGGCAACTCGTGACGAGACAATATGAAGGTCATCGGGTCGAAATGGGTTTTTTTCCATCCAAGATCCAACATCGAACAATCCAAAATTCAAGGCCAGGTTGTGCCAAGGGATTTTATCAAGAAAAGAAAGTCGACTACAATGAAATCTTCTCGCACACTACACTGTTCGATTTGATCAGAATCCTGTTGGCCACAGCAGTCAAAAATGATTACAAGATCTTTGAGTTCGATATACGAACGGTATTATTGTATGGAGATCTACACGAAACGATCTATATGGACCCACCAGAGACAGCTAATGTCAACGGGATGCAGACTGATAAGGTCGATGTACGGATTGAAGCAGGCATCACGACGCTGGAATGAAAAGTTCAACCAGTTTATACTCGATCAAGGATTCCAACGGGGAGAAACAGACAAGTGCGTCTATAGGAGGAGTGACACTAACTCGATAAGAATCGTTATTTTGTACGTCGATGATGAATTCGTCATGCCCTGCAGTTTCGTTGACGTTTTGAGAAAGCAGTTTGAAATGACAGTTTCGGAACCTGGATATTTTGTTGGGAATGAAGATCCTGAACAAGCCAGATGAAGATAACGATAGTAGTATATTCATCCACCAATCCAGTTACATTCACAGGGTGATCGTAAAGTTTTACATGCAAGATGCAGCAACAGTCATCACACCAGCAGATTTCGCATGTGAAACTGAAAAAGCCGGACAATGACGAAAGCACAGAGGACGCCTATCCATACCGGGGACCTGTGGGTTCGTTAATGTTTGCACGTTCAGGCATAATGCTCGCCGCGAATCAGGTTACAAGGTACAGTCACTGGAACACAGTCAAGCGCATCCCAAAGTACTTGAATGGTACAGAAAACCTTTGAATACAGTATTACAGAGATACATAAATGTAGGAGGTCGTGGGATACTCCGACTCAGACTTTGGAAATGATCTAGACACAAGCCGTGCCACGCCAGGTTACGTTTTTCTGTCTCCGCCTCAGAAGCAAACAAAGAAGCAACCTGGTTGATGACATCGAGAAACCAGTCCGGGAACCAACAATCCTGAAAATGGATAACCAAGGAGCGCATTGTCTTGAGAAAATTTAGTATTTCATAAAAGAACAAAGCATGTGGATATCAAATACCATCACATCCTTGAGAAGCTTGAAGAGGCCATCATCAATGTTAGCTATGTGTCTTCATACCAAGAACTAGCCGACATCTTCAACAAGCCGACTTTAAAATACCATTTCCATGAATTTTCCATGTTTCAATCTGGGAATGAGAAAGGGTGAAAATTTATTTTGATATAAATATAAATCTTGTTCATCATTTCATTAAAGACCATATATTTGATTGTATTGAGTCATTTGAATTGATATGCTTCGGCGCTAGCGCCACCTGCACGAGGAATGGGATACGACGATCCCGCCGGTATTGTAGTTCTTTTGTTGAACGCGTGCGAGCGAACGGGCCCTCCGTTCTCTTTGTATGCAAAACGGTTAAATAAATAATCAGTTGTGTTAAATAGTCATTTTTATTAATAAGAGCATAATTATTTTCTGGAACAACAACCGATTTTGGACGATCTTCATTATCAATTCATTAACAAGCTAACTACAACTACGATTGAATTGCATACAGGGTGACTGACGAAAAACCTTTGGTGCTGTATCTCACTTATTTTTGATCCGATTTGAATAAATAAAACATCAAATTAAATGATTTTTAAAAGACTTTAATATGAACTGTACTGATATTTTTTCTTGCATCCAGTTTTTGACAAGAGACGATCAACATTTTTTTTCAAATTGCACTGTATATATATTTTGTACTGATCCGCAAGGAGATTTTTTTCTGAATCTAAATTTGTAAACGATTTTATCCATTCATCAAACCAAAGTCGAGAAATTGAGGATTAAAAAAAAAATTAAAAATCAAATACCCATAGTAAACAATATACGGAGCCTATTCCAAATGTCAAAAGTGACAGTGTCAGTCATTGGTACAATACTGCAATGATTTTTAATAATTTCATAATAAAAATATTGCAAGATTTCAAAAATTGAAAAACGATTTCTGTAGAAGCACAAAATTCTAGTACAGTGTTTGAAATATTGCAACATTTTAATTATGAAATAATTAAAAATCGTTGCAGTATTGTATCAATGGCTGTCACTGTCACTTTTGACATTTAAAATAGGGTGTGTATATTGTTTACAATGGATACTTGACTTTTTATTTATTTTTTTAATCCTCAATTTCTCGACTTAAGTTTGATGTATGGATACATTTGTCTACAATTTTATATTCAGAAAAAAAATCTCCTTGCGAATCAATAATATATATATATATATATATATATATATATATATATATATATATATAAAAAATGTTGATCGTATTTTGTCAAAAACTGGGTGCGAGAAAAAAATAAAAGTTCAGATCCTATTAAAGTCTTTTAAAAATGGTTTAATTTGATGTTTTATTTATTAAAATCGGATAAAAAATAAGCGAGATACAGCACCAAAGGTTTTTCGTCAGTCACCCTGTATACCATATAATAATAATATAAAAGGATTTGAGATCATGCTTCAAAAGTCGTATTGAGTTTATCGATGTACTTTTGTTAAAATAATTTACGTCAAGAGTTGTAAAACATACTCGCACGAAAATGTTTACGACTCAATTCCATTTCTTGGCCAACATTATTTTTTGACACTGTAAATAACGCAAATGGTACATGACTGATAAAAAGTGGAACTTTACGTTAGGGACGTCGATTTTCACATGACAGGACCTAAATTGTTGATTTCCGAAATATAGAAGGGAATTATTTTTATAATTAGTATGTTATGTTAAGGTATAATATAACATCTAATTATCTCCTTATTTTGACCATAAACATAATTAAGCAAGCATATATTACCATTATTATGCGATCGCATGAACTTAATTTGCCTTAACCCGCAGTTACTACCGAGACAATTGCATTACTACTGAAGTGTCCTCAGGACCCACAATAAATTTGCAAAAAAAAGACTTTAAAAAAAACTTTTATTCAAAAACTTAAAATTAGTTAGGTCTGTGTCAGTTTTCCTGTCCTTGTTGGTGGGGCACATGGCACATCTTTTTCTCTTGCTTTTTGAGGAGGTGGCTGAGGTTGCTCAGAAGTAGGATTTGTGACTCCCAGTAGTTTAGCAATGAGAATTCCTAGTTTTGGGGGCACTTTTTTGTTGGCCATTCTGAATCGTAGATGTTCATCTGTCAATTGCTTGCCCAAAGTTTTGAGGAATGAATATCGTTTTACTTCTTGGCCCTGTGATGCAAATTGATACAATACTCGAGAATTTACACCTGCAATATTCAATAGAGCAAAAAAAAATTGTCATTGGCCAATAGTTGTTTCTTCTGAATATCGAATATATCGCACATTTCGCATCTAAAACGTCCACTTCTGATTTTGTTTCATTATAAAAATGCTTTTTGGTTGTTTAATATAACGCTTTTACTTTTTATTGGCACATAGCTTACTATAGTGGTTGAAGAAGTAAATCCAAAGGCTGATGAATGAATTTCACGTTTTCGGTTTGGTAAAAATTCAGGTGGTATACATTTTATATTTTTTCTTAGAGTCCCCACGTAAGTCAAATGCTTTTTCTTCAGTTCATCGACGAGTTCCACTGAACTGTACCAGTTGTCTCCTGTGATGTTTCTGTTGGAGCCTTTAACACATTCTACAAGCCTAAGAACCACTCTTGTCGGATTTGATAACGTAGGTTTAGGTGCACCAACCTCTTTTATTTCGGATCCGGCATAAATCTCTGCATTTACGAGATAATGCGTTTTAGCGTCAGCCAAAACCTGGACTTTGATCCCATATTTGGCAGGTTTATTGGGAATATACATCCGAAATCCACACCTTCCTCGAAATGGTACAAGCATTTCGTCTACAGTTAGGTAAATTCCCGGCGAATAACACGATTTTGATCTAGCAACAAATTCATCAAATAATTCCGATACAGCGGCCAATTTATCAGTTTTCAACCTTTCTTTTCGGGTTTCCACATTGTCACATCTGAAACAGTTCAATAAAAACGAAAATCTTGCTAGACTAATAGTGGCACGAAAAATAGGTCTTCCCGTCCCATCGGTGGCCAACATAGAACGAATATCTTCATGACTTGATTTAAAGATTGATTGCATATACAGCAGCCCAAAAAACGCTTTCATTTCAGACAAACTGGTGTCATCAGTAAATGAAAGCCAACATTATTTTGTGACTTAGTAAACTTTTTAGACTTTTTATACTTTTGTCTGGTAGATGTTATCTTCAAATTGGCAAAATCAACTAACTTTTACTGCATCTCATTGGTAATCAAGAGACGCTAAGCATCTATCAGCTCACTCGGAAGATTTTTACAAGCAGGGCCAGCAACACCAGGCAAGACGGTAACTAAATTATAGGTAGAGGTCCTACCTCTAATAGCTATTGTTTTTCACCATTTGGTATTATCTTTTCCATCCCAACTTTTCCTGATGGGCAGCTCTTCTTCTTCCTCCGACTCTGAATGTTCTTGTTCCATTTCGGAATTTTGGTCACTCAGTATTGCATTGTCCTCTTCATCCTCGTCACTCTCTTCAGCCAATGTTTCTATTTCCTTTAACACAGCTTCTCTGTCTGGCTCATCCACGGATACACTGCTAGACTCATTATGTTCTGAGTCTTCTAAATCCTCCCAAAAGGCTTCAGACTCCAAAATATGTTTGAGGTCATTTTCTGGCAACACCCTGGAATTGGACGCCATTGTTTTATATTTTGTACTGAAAGAGAAAACATAAAAACTAGTAGTGGGCATAATGGGATGCTTTTAGTGTTCGGATTACCGATTCAATTATTCGAAAAAGCCGATATAAAAATTATTTTTAAGAATAAAAACCATATATTATTTTATATTAGTTGATATCTTATGAATATTAGCACGTTCTGATAAGTAATAAATAAATACCTTGTAAAAATAACAAAAAAACTGAATACTTTGAAACCAATAAGCAATTACTAAACTGTCGCTTATTTACTACTGATGGGTCCTTAGGACCCAATTAAACGCAAACTTCACACCTCTTCGAAACAAGGACCCATCAGTAGTAGCTACTGGTTAAGGATGTTAATCTAATAATACAGTACAATTTCTGTGGCTAATATTCTAAAATATTTTAAACATTATCGGTAAAATAAATAGACTTTATTAGCAGAGAATTTTACTTGAATAACAATTATTTCTTATAGTTGGATATCTAAACAATTAATAAAAGAGCTGTTATGAATATAACACATTTTTTTTTTAAATTTTCGGTTCATATATAAGTTTGAAATCATACTTAATTCTAATATTATTCATAAATTATGTACATAATAATTTAAACATGTTAACTTATTTTATAAAATATGTCACGTGTGATCTTGCCTGTTAGTAAACTAACTGATTAAAATCTCCCTGCACGTACATTGAGTACTGATACCTGAGATTAAATATTTATGAAATAATTGGAGTATGGTTGGAAAAAAACAATCAATTAAGAAATAAAACCATTATTAATTTGATAAAAGTGTATAATAAACACTGAAAAATGTCGTCAATCTGTTTACAACAGGCCATTCAACTTGACTTTTCGGCTTGATATTATAATTTTGTATCCGTCTCAAGTAGTACTTGAGTGTGAGTACGAGTGATTTTGAAAATTGTATCTAGCCTGAGTCATATTACGTCAGATAAAAATCTTCCACTTCAATGATTCATAGAAGTAGAATATTATTTTTATTTTATAATAAATTATTTATTATAAGTTACGATGAACGCTTATTCTTGTATTTGCTTCTATGTTGCAATTAATTAGAAATAAATATATATGTGTATTAATGTAATTTAATAAAATACAAATTAGATGAAATATTTTTATTAAGAACTAATTCCTCTATAATAATATTTCTATTTTAGAAATTTTAAAAAGAAAAAATTTTAATCTCTTTAATACATAGTTCAAAAATTTTTTTGCTACAATAGTCCTTTAAAGTTGAAGGACGTGCATGTTTATCCTTATCATAATCGTCTGAGCGAGATGTGAACCTGTGACCCTCATATTACGATAAGTTTGTTTTTAGATTTATTAGCACGTGTTTTCACAAAACTGGTAAATTACGTTATCGAATTAAACTGTTTGAGATACTTGTATATTATTTTAATAAATATGAACTTGTTGAAGTATTATAAGTCATGTTTATATCTACGTCTAATGACGTAGTTAAAAATGCACAGAAGGTCGGCGAATGACTAATAAAATAATTGAGTTATTTCTTATAAACATAATTACTTTATTCGAAATACTAATTAATAATACATATTTAAACGTAATAAATACACAACTAATCAATAACGTAATATTAATATTTTATAGGTGGTGCATCTTATCAGGGGCTAAAATTTTTAAGCAATTAGTTCGGACAAAAATATTCTCGTTAAGTATTATCGTTGATTGAAATATTACAATATTTCAATCAACGGTATTATATTTTCGCAGTGGCGGTTTAAGGGGGGGGGGGGTTAATTGGGTAATTACCCCCCCTAAGAATTATTCGCTCGCTTATTTTTTTAATTCTTAAAAATTACTAATTTTTCAAACAAACAAATAAGTGTTGGTGAATCTAGTCAGCGATCTATGACGCTGCATTTTTCCAAAACAGACAGGCCATGTACACAAATTAAAATTATTTACGCAAGCACCGTTAGAGAAGTGATGACTTCCTTTGCACGGGGGGTTCCCATTTCTAATTATACTCGACATATATTGATACTATTCGCCTCTTTGGTATCGTTAATCGTTACATTGTTTTACATTAAGAGAGCGCGAATCACATCTCTTAGTTCAATTTATAATATTTCTTGTCTTATTTGGTTTAAATGTAAAAGATTGAAACCGAAACTGTTTGCACGTCAAATATAAATCGTAAATTTTTAGTGGTTACTGACTAATTACCAATTGTTTATAATTCAATCAATTATACATAAGGTAATTTTTGATTTTAGGAATAATATATACATTATTTTAAATTAATTTATCTACTCCTATTGGGTTAAATATTTATTATTCATCTAACGGGTGTCCAACAATTATTGCAGTCCCGGATGGCGTTGGAATCAAATGCGTACGTCGATTCTTGCATGTGCCAAATAAATTGAACTGACATTTTAATTGTCAAACATAATTTAAATGTGAATTTAAAGTGTTGTTAACATTAATAAATAATTAGAATATGTTTACTCAAAAACAGATGTATGTTTGATAATTAAAATATCAGTTCAATTTATTTGGCACATGTAAGAATCGACCTACGTATTTGATTCCAACGCCACCTGGGACTGCAATAATTGTTGGACACCCGTTAGATTAGAACAAATAATGGTATATACCGTGTGTCCCGTTTGAAGACGCATCATAGGGAATTCCCATGTAAACTTTTTAATTGCAGTTTGTATCTCTATTATTGAACGAAAATTATCAAAATAAAATTAAAATGATTACTTCATCTACTAAAGTTATTTTAGAGGTTTTATTTTTGTTTCAACTTTGGTTTTAATCGAAATACAGCTTAAAAAGTGTGAACAAATATTTGGTAGTAAAGTCCTCAAAATGGTAGTTGCTATGAAAAGTCATAGCAGTGTTTGTCATCTAAATTGATTAAGCCACAGACAAGTAATTATTGTAATATTTAAATTAAATTATAATTCAATTCAAAATGAGTGCTTACACCATAAAAAAAGTTCTGATCATTAAATTGAGTTTTGGCGGACATTCTTCGCGTGATATTTGCGAATTTAGTATAAATTTTAAAACCCGTCCAGTTAATCAGAAATTTGAGGGGAATGGTTGTGTAAACTGAACATATTGCTAGGATAAGATTATTTAAATTTAACATTTTCAAGCAAGTGGAACAGCAGTAGTGGTGGTAAACAAAAAAGTAACAGAGCACAAGTATTTAAAAATAAGCATTTGTCAAATAATTGATAAAACTCCTTTTTAAAAGTAATGATTTATTTGTTATAATTTCTTCAAATAATCCTTTATGTTTATTTTTTACATAAACATTATTTTGAATAGTCTAATAATTGTTATTTAACTGAATACAGTTTTAAAATTTTGTACACAATAAATGAGAAATACTTAAAAGAGTCTTAATTTGTTTAGAACAATTGTACCTCCTGAGTTAACTCGTTTCAACAAGAATATTTATTATTTTTTGTGAGTAAAACAATCTAGATGGCAAACACTGACTTTTTACAGCAACTACTATTTTGAGAATTTTATTATCCGATATTTGTTCAAACTTTTTAAGCTATATTTGGACTAATACTAAAGATTAAACAATTCAATAATAGAGATATAAACAGCAATTAAAAATTTTACATGGGAATTCCCTATGATGCGTCTTCAAACGGGACGCACAGTATAATTAAATAGTGTGAGTTATGAATCATAACTCACGCTATGAATTATAACTCAGTGGTATCGATCAGGTTGTCATGTTTTTTTCTTTGAATCTATATTTTCAAGTTAGCTGAAAATTGACAAATGTCAAAAAATATTATATCAAGTTAAATATTTTACTAAAAGTTGTTATTGTCTTAGATAAAGTATAGTATTCAACTCGTGACAATGACAATAACTCACTTGGATGATTATAGCACTCGCTTAGCCGCTCGTGCTGCAAATTTCATCCGCGTGAGTTATTGCCTAAATTACCACTTGTTGAATAATATAATAAATAAAAATCGATAATCCACGTTGGATTCATTTGTTCAGAAAATTAAAAAAGTGACGATTCTTCAACAAATAAAGATCAATGTATGTCAACAGTCAATTTAAACCATCCATCTACAACTGCATCGACGTTTACCGAATACAGAGGAGAATCGTCAGGACTTCATTAGGTTGTTCCCAGCAAGAGAAAAAGGAGCAAACAACATATACATCTAGCAACGTTGAAATTTACATTGATAAAGTTAAATCTAGTAATGTTAATGTTGATGAAATTTAGAAACTTCGAATTTTAAATTATTAATGGAAACAAAATAATACTTTTGTGTCACCATATTCTGTACATAAAAAAAGGGGGAAAGGATGTTAAATATTACATGTCTGAAAAACATTGTAGACAATTTAATTGGTTAATGTTTTCTAATCATTTAAACGGAATCTGTTGCAAATGTTGCTTTTCTTTACAAAATTTGGTGGGTGCACCAACAAGTAGTATTGCAAAAATTAGTATCTCAGCCAGTATCTCAATATTCAAAATTATCAGTTAAATATGTTGTTTCTATAAGTCATAAAAATACTAAGTATAACCATAAAAATTCAATTTTTTATGCGGAACATTTTATAAAATCATTCAATACCCCATCACGAGATATAAGAAATAAATTAAATATGGAAAGACTTCGACAAATTGAAGAAAATAGAAATAGATTAAAACTAACAATCAAAAGTATATTTTTTGGGGGGGAACCTTACGAGATCATCGTGACGATGGTTCTCTCTTAAATACAAAATCTATTACAAACAAGGACAATTTTCATGATAATGATAATTATAATGGTGTTACTCATGACCCTATACTTGAATTGGAACAGATGTTCCATTATGATGGAAGAATTGAAGGATGCTGTATTGCAGTCATCCTTATGCAACGTTTTTAGAGCACCATGATTAAACCATGCTTTAAATTTGTCCATATCAAAATGTATGTAAGCACAGGCTGCTCGCAATGCAATTCGGCCATTAAAGAAGTCATTTAATTTTTAATGCCTCGACCAAAAGATACCATGTGATAAACTTGATTTTTAAACATTGTGGAGTTGTTGGAATTAATCTCACAATAAATTCGATTTGTACTGTACGACGAAATACGAAAACTTTGAGTAAATCGATAAATCTTACGCTAATAACTTGTACCTTTATCCAATAAGAAGAAAAATACCGCCACATCGTTTAAACAATTTATAATTTTGCAGTCAAAATTTTAAACGAATTACAAATTGAAATGACGAAACCTCGAATTACCAAATACCAGAGAAATATACCAATCGTATTATTTTTATTTATCTTTTCCCCTTTTATCCATTGCGGGTGTCGGACTTATTCTCACAAGTAATACCATAAGTGATGGCAATTTACTCGAATAAATTTTGTTTTTGCATGAAAGTTTGTTGCTTAGCGATTTTAATGAGAGCAACTGTCACGAAAAAATCACGAGCCGCCAGGCGAGTGATTTTTTCTATCAGTTGCTCGAATAAAAATCGCGAATAAGCAACAAACTTGAATGCGCTAAAAACAAAATTTATTCCGATTTAATTGTCATCACGAATGGTATTTGGAAAGACTATTCCACGACTTGAAACGAATATCGGTGAATGGTTCAATATTTATATTAAAATTTTTATGATATATCTCCTGCAGTATTTTGGTCGAAAAATTCGACATTGATTAAATAACACCTCCCTTATAATCATTTGCATTTACCTTCTTCATATTATACGCCCAGTCATCATAATCGCGGCAAGAGTTTTCATTGAAGTTTTGCTAACAACTGGTAGTTTTTATCGGCGCAGAATTCTTCAAATCGTTTCCAAACACACGATCTCGTTTTAGTTTTATTTTTTGGTACAGAACTTGCCACCATCGCATTTATTATGGATGATGAAGTTTTACCAAACCTTTTGATTTTATAACCTACTTGCAACTGACATACGCATAAACAACGTTTTTCGCTTTTTTATCAAGGCTAATTCAATTCATTTGTCGGGAAATAGCTAACTTCAGGTTATTCAGGTGAATAAACAGCAACTTGGTATTTATTCACTTATAAATTGACGTGATTGGCTAAAAAATAACACATGCCTCCTTTTCATTGGCTACATGCAATAGGAGTGGAATAGTCTACAATATGTCTCAGTTATTTTCTTTTACACTTTTTGCCACTGTTGCCTATCTTACGCCATTTGTCTTATTTCTTTCCATTTTATCCCTCTGCTGTTCGCTGCTTGATGTAGTTGCTCGTTCCAACCCTTCCCTGGTCTTCATGATTCATTTTTAATCTAGTATCTTCTAATCTGTATATATGACCCAACCATCCTAATTGTCCCTCTTTTATTGGTTTAATATTGAGCTGTTGAGATGTTTTCCTATTTCTATATTTCCTACTTTGTCTCTTCTTGTAATTCCCTCTATCTTTCTTTGGTTTCACATTTCCATTGCATTGGATTTGCTTTTTACTCTCTGTGGTTACTCACGATTCACTACTATATAGCATTGAATGTCTTACAATTATTTTATAATCTTCTGCTTTTATTGTTCTTGTAACCTCTTTTTCTCTAAGGATGTTTTCTCGGTTGTGTTGTACATCACTCCTGCTTTGCATAATTTTCATCTTGTTCTGAATCTATCTTCCCTTTATCCTCTATTGTTGATGCCAGATATTTGAACTGCTTAACCTGCTCTATCTGTTTTCCGTTTAACTCTATTTTGTGATTGCTCCCTTTGGATGATATTATCATTGTTTTGGTTTTGTTTATATTTATCTTTTCTAGCTCCTCTTTGTATATTTACAGGTTTTTATTCGGAATCTGCTATTAGTGTTATGTGGTTGGCAAACATTAATATTTGCATTTTGAATAGTTCCATTATAATTTTATACCCTATCTCTGTGTTCTCGGCTCTTTGTTTGCTATTTCTTATTATTATTATTATTGATGATGTCATCTAAATCTTAAGATTTTACTAGTTTTATTTTCTTGATTACTGTTTCCAGTTTTTCGATTGTTATTTCGTTGTTTCCTCCATTTGTTTCACCTTCTTCATCTCCACTATGGTCTGTTTCGGTTATTTCGTTAGAGTATTCTTTCCATCTTTTTAATATCTTCGTTATTTCTGTTTTATATATTTCCGTATTTGTCTTTTATACTTGGTTGGCTTAGTGTCCTTTTATTCCTCATTTGTTTAATTGTGCTGTAAAACATCTTTTGGTTTTCTGTGAACATTTCTCTCAGTTTCTTACCGAACCGCCCCCAGGATTGCTTTTTTGCTATCTCGATTTTGTGTTCCGCTATTTTATTTGCTATTTTATATCTTCTAAAATCTTGTTCTTTCCTTGTCTTTATGTAAGTTTACCAATTCTCTTTTTTTGTTTTTACAAACTATTTTACCTCTTCTGACCACCACCTGTTTTTCTTCCTCTGTTTGTTTGATATAGTGATTGTTCTAGAGCTCTCTTGAGCTGCTTCAGTTATGACTTCTTTAAATTTCTTTCTGTTTGTCCTTTTCTCTATTTTTGATTAGTGTTTATTCCTAGTTTCTTTCTTTTCAAATTTTGGCTTTTTGTGTTTTTGTTTATTATTGTTCTGCTCCTGTTTTAATTTCTATTTTTACTAGTGGTTGGAAGTAGTGGTCGCTCCCTATTTCAGTTTGTCTTGTTACTTTAACGTCTTTCACCTTTTGCCATTCTTCTGCGTCTATTAAGGAGTAGTCTATTATTTCTATCAACTTCTCTAGTGTATTTGTGCATAGTTTTGTGTTTGAATTTTGTGTTTGCCACAATAAGCTTGTTTGCTATAAATAATTCTATAATTCTTTTTCCATTTTCGTTTCTGTTCTCATCTCCATACTTTCCCCTGTATCTTTTTTTGCCTTAATCAAAATGTATTAAAATCCTGATATTGTAGAAAATTAACTAATAATTAGGTAAAACACGAAAACATTTCGTAAAGCTGTCATACCCTAATCACTTACAAACTATTTAACATATATTTAATAATTTTTAGTTTATTTAAGATTTAGTTTAATTAATCTACAGGGTGAGTTTTTTCTATGTTCTCTATGGGGGTCTTGGAAACTATAAGAGATAGAGAAACGGTTAAATAGGGAAAGAAGTGTAGATTTATGACGAATAAAATTATTATAACAGATAGAAAAAACTGTAAAGGACACAGTTTTAGATAATTTTATGTAGATTGATAAAAAATAAGCAGAAAATTTTTATCGCTATTATTTTCTGAGATATGACGCAAACTAACATTTTTTAAATGGAAATCATAGTTGGCTATGGCCTCATTCAAAATTTTTTTCTCTTTAATCCAATATGACATACGACAGAGTTATTTCTAAAAATAAGTGAGTTATAGTCATTTTAAATTTTATTATAAATAAAAAAATGGGTAGCCATGAAAAAGATGAAAGTAAAACAATTGCAGTTGTTTATAATAATTATCTAAAACTTTGTCCTTTACAGTTTTTTTCTATCTGTTATAATAACCGAGATATATTGATTTGAAAATATTAACAAGTTTTACTTTTTTCAAAATATCTAGTTACCCTTGACTTTTTTAAAAACTTTGAAAGTGGAATTTTATTCGTCTCGTAAATCTACACCTCTTTCCCTATTCAACAGTTTATCTATCTCTTATAGTTTCCGAGATCCCCATAGAGAACATCGAAAACAACTCACACCATTCAATGTCTGACTAGGTATTAGCCAGAAAGGAAGTTGTTTCAATGAGTGATTTGTTTTGTAGTCTTAATAAGACTCGTTGTTGTAGATTTACGAAATGTTTTAGAATTTAGATTAAGATCTCCCACGATTTTATTGTATTTAACATTTTTCTTGTGCCATTTTCTCGCTGTGGTGTCTTGTTTTTTTAGTTGCTTTCTTATTCGTACTCCTTTCCATTAATCGTTATCTTTCGGCATCCTATTCTTACTATCTTTCCTTTTGATTTTTCTTTTCTTGCTATTTCTCTATATTTTGTACAAATTTTTCTTCATTATTTATGTATATCATGGACCCTCTTAGATTTCCTTATTTACTTTTTTATTGACTTTTGCTTGTGCGTGGTTCGCTGATTTAGGTTCCTATGAACTGAACAGAGGATTATTATCGAATTAATATATATTTACCTTTCCCGAATAATATTATTACAGATCTGCAATACAGATTTAATAAAGACACGATGAATTTGTTCAATTTTAACACAAGAATACCTAATGTTTTATTGACAACAAACTGGCAAAGATTTGGATATCACTTTAAAATCGATTTTTTAATAAATTTAATAAGAAAAATATGTTTCAGATTTTACAGAATATCTTATTTTATGTTTTTATATGTCCTATACTGTTTTCGTGTGTGAAATTATTTAGTTTTTATTTAAAAATAATAGAATTATATTCTATTATTATATAAATTATATTTTTTGATGTTGATTACTTTATATTTATGGAAAAATATTTAGGTTTTTTTTTAAATTACCCCTCCTAAGCCAGTTGGCTGGAAACGCCCTTGTATTTTCGATGCTTTCTTATCTTTATCACAAGTATTAAATAGTTAAATAATGACAATAAAAGTAATATCATAATACCCAACAGATTTAAGGTCTAATTATAAGAAATCATATATTGAACACTCAATAATATAACTTAATAAATAAAGGAAAATTAATCCAAACTATATAATAATAAAACTTATAATTAAAAAAACTTATTGCATAAATTACAATGACTTCAAAACTTTCTATTGAGAAATTTTTGAAGGTATAAATATTCCAAACAGTGTTGCGATAATATAATAATTTCTTTTGTACTTCTTTACTATTCAGTATGCATGCTTGTTAGATATCGTGGACTCTACACAACCGAAGAATATTAATAGTTCCATATTTGGAAACACTTGTTGCGAAGGAAAAAAATTCAAGTAAATTTTGACAATCCGAAATAATTTTATGACAATTCACTAAATGTGTCTACGCATTTTAAAGATGTATGTTTGTAAAGTTATTTTATAACCAAAATAATACGAACTCTGTCGCGAATCCTCTGTATTATTGTGTTTTACCTTTTCCGTGGGCTCCCTGTATTTGTTTGCAAGTTAATCACTCTGATCGCTCCCTGGATGTATATGAAACATATTTTCAAGTTTCTACTCAATCATAATCCGGGTCTTAATGAATAAATTTTTATATTTTAAAACCCATTTAAAATTTTAAGTTGCCATAACAGATACCATGCAGCCTGCAAGAGTAAAAACAAAAAAATAACATCTATAGGGGACCATAAAGTCATTTGCTGCAACAGATCCTTACACAATTCATCGCTAAATAATAGCTTCGAGGCAATTAAATAAGACATCTTCGACGAACTAAATATTGAAACTAAAAATAAAACAAACCACATAGAAAAACTTACAACACGCATCAAGTTAATCTAAAATGAAGCTCTGGAAAGCGAAGAATTGTTGACCAGTAGAGTTAATCAGTTAGAAAGTAATATAAAAAGAATAAATAACGAATTAGAAAATTATAGGTGGATGAATATTGACCTACAGGATGAATTAAATCATTATAAAGAACAGCAACGACCATCCCTTTCTCAATCTGAATTGTTGGACTCCAACCAATCTATAGTAAATCCTACTTTAAACAATTGTGACAGTTGTGCCACTTTGGGAATTAAAATCTTTGAACAAAAATGATCTTATCTCGGAAAATAATAATCTGAAAACACAAATAGATGTAAAGGCTCAATCTTTAAATAATCTTAAAAAACTTAACCCTAATATGAACACTCAGATATCTCAAAATTTTAAATCGAACAAGGTATATACTTTCTTCACTGTAATCGTGATGAAACGAAATTATAATATTAGGTAATTTCAAATTAAAACACTTGTTTAGTTTCATATTGTAATATTCAGTTTCCTGACACGTGTTTCTGTCAATGTCGACCATTCTTAAAGGAATTACAATGGTCGTCATTGACCGAAACACGTGTCAGGAAACTGAATATTACAATATGTAACTAAACAAGTATTTTAATTTGAAATTACCTACTATTTTAAATCGAACTCGAGGATTCTTTTCCTAAGTGACAATCATGGCAAACACATAGGGCATCACTCTAAACATCCTAGAATCACTTCAATTTATAATCGGAATGCTACCCTTGAGGCTATAATCGAAGACATTGAGAGCTTAACGAAAGATTTCACTGGAGAAGATCATGTTCTTATAATGGCTGGCACTGTTGATACAATCAAAGGACTTCAACGCAATGTTAATCGTTTAAAACAACTGTCACCAGTTTTAAGCCGAACCAATGTCCATATTGTTCAAAATCCTCTGTGGAAAGGTAGACAAGTCCTAAAGAAATTAATACTTGACATAAATAGTCAACTTCTAAAATGTGCTAAAGAACTTAATTGTATACATATAACAATCAGGAAAAGTGGACTCTATAAAAGCAACCGAGCTAAATATAACTTGATTAAGCAGATACTTAAAACTGTACAAACATATTTTTGTCATCAATTCCAGGGTGAGGAGATAGTGTCATCTTCTCCAAAAAAACTAGAATCGAACGCCGCGGCGTTCGATTATTACGGCGCGCCGTAATAATCGACGCTATAAGAGTTAGTTGTCTATTTATAAATATACGTCTATTCGCTCGAAACTAAATGCAATAGATACTATTTTAAATTATTAAATGAATAATATCTCTATCTTATGTGTTTGTGAACACTGGTTGCTAGAAGAGGAAGCCATGGCCAACCAATTTTTCCTGCGAGAAGAATTGTGAAATTACTGGCGTCGAGGTTCACAATCACATCATTCTCACAGCATACCGGTCTCCATGTGGAGACTTATTTCTGCGCATACTATGTAAGGTGCTGGATAAAATTGATTTACTTAATAAGAATATATTTTTAGTCGCTGACTTCAACGTCAGGTTCAATGGTGATAGTCACGATAAGTCTGCTCTCACCGATATTATACTGAGCTACGGTGTGAAATTTTTAGTTGACTTTCCAGCACGTCTAAACAATTGCATAGACAACGTAGGTACGACCATTTGAAATGGGAATATCAGATCATAGAGAAATATTGTTTGATATAACAATTAAGGAATCAAAAACTTGTAAACCAAAAAATAAAGTAATTCGGTCCATTACTGCTGCGGGCAAATTTACTCTATTCCAACGTTTAAAAATAGAGTCCTGGTGCTTTATTAATGATTCATTAAGTACGAATGAGTGTGCTAATTTATTTATTTCTATATTTCTAACTCACTTTTATGAATCTTTTCCTGAAAAAAGAATAAAATCTTATAATCAATCAAATCAAATGAAATGGTTTAATGATAAACTGAGGGTTATGAAAGACACCTTATCTGTAATTTCCGATTTATACCATCAAAACCGGGATAAAGAACTTAGACTCTTAAGACAGCATTATAGAAAAATGTACAGACGCGCAATAGAAACAGCTAAACTACAAGCTAACAATAATTACATCAGAGAGAAAAATTTCAATCCTAAAGCTTTGTGGAAAATTATAAACTATGAGTGACCATCGAAAAGTTCTAAAAAAACTGTCCGCATAACAGCAAACGAATTTAAGATACATTTCGCAAACAGTGCCACTAACATAGTGAATTCATTACTAGAACCTGATGTTGATCCTATAATTTTAATGTGTATAAACCCTTCCAGTTGTAAGCAATATTTTAAATTTGTTGAAATCTCTACGAGCGCTGTAAGCGGCGTCATAAATAACCCAGTCTAAGCCGGGATGTTTATGGACTTCGAACTGATGTGGTAAAATCAGTATTAAGTGTAATTGTGGAACCCTTAACCAAAAATTTTTAATATCTGCATCCGAAATAATATATTTCCAGATGCTTGGAAAAGAACTCTGGTTGTTCCCAAGTTCAAGAATGGAGATAATGAAGATCCGGGTTGTCACCGACCTATAGAATTGCTGCCGATATTTGGCAAAATTCTTGAAAAAATACTGCAAATTCAAGTTGTACAATTTTTCGAAGACAATAAACTTCTGCGAAATGCTCAGTATGGTTTTAAAAAAGGACGTTCCATCACAGGCGCTATTATAGACTTCACGGAAACTATCATTGATTGTTACGAAGAGCAATATCCAGAGCTAGTTTTCTCGACCTATCCAGAGCATTCGACTGTGTCTTACACGAAATTTTGTTAAGAAATATGTATTTTTACAACTTGCATCCCAATAGTTGTCGTTTGCAGATGTCGTATCTTTCTGGTAAAACTCAATGTCTTGAGTGATGAATCTGTGTCCGACGAGCTGCCACTAATACATGGTGGTGTGCCACCGGGCTCAATTCTTGGGACTCTTTTATTCTTAATTTATATAAATGATTTACCGGACACAGTGACAAAGAATTCGAGCATAGTTCTGTATGCTGACGATACGACCTTAACTAACCAGGCTAAACAACTAGGCCATCTAAATAGACAGCACGCAGAAACAATTAAAATGGCTTCGAACTGGTTCATTAGTAACCGAGTTAAGCTAAACGATACCAAAACCAAATCCCTCAATTTCACCTTGGCAAAGGGAATTAATCACAAAGAATCTGCGAAATTCTTAGGTGTGCAATTAGATTGTCAAATGACTTGGGCAGCACACGGTGATGCTCTTGCCGGTAAGCTATGTTCTAATACCTTTTTGATTCGTAACCTAACTAAAGTAGTTTCCAAGGAAGTGTTACGTGTGGCATATTTCTCCTTATGCCAGAGTCATATGTTGTATACGTTGCTAGCATGGGGCCATTCGGCGATTCGACACCGTATAATTGGACTGCAGCGAAAAGTTATACGTATCATGGCTGGCCTTGGATATTTAGATGATTGTCAAGAAGCGTTCGTAG
>OZ018398.1:13323668-13470348 GCA_963969525.1 Ontholestes murinus
GTCTTGTCGAAACGAAATTGGGTTAATTGTATTTAACATTAAGTTGTTTATTACAGGTAATTAATTACAAATGTACACTCAGTAGATATTAGTGTCAGTATACATAAGATATATATAAGCTATAATCACATGATAATAAATAATTTATATACACGCATGCCATTGTCAGAAATAAAATAGAATACAATAATAAAAATAAAAGTACATAGGACACATAACATACTTAACAACAGTATGTAGATATACAAACATGGTTAAAATCATTTTTATTAATGAATTCGCTAAAACTATAGTACGTTTCGTTAATCAGTATTTGTTTAAGTTTTATTTTAATAAGATCTCTGGATAGCCTATTAAATATAATTGTGCTTAAGTATATTGTTGTTTTTTCATAATACAACGAATAAAATTATAATTACGGGTATCATATGAGTGATTGTCACGGTTCTTGGTAAGGCAATCGAGATGTTGTTATGCAAGTTAACTTTCTTGGTCGATAATTTGGGTTTTTAAAAACTATTTTTATTTGTGTCACACGACTGAAAGCTGCGACTCGGGTTATTTTAGTCTACGAAATAATATAATAATTAATTTAATGATGAATTAACACAGGACATGTCTAACTGGATTACAAATCTAATATTAATTAAATACATGCGAGCTAGTGGCTTTTATAAAGTATAACTTTCACACTAAGCAAAACGCCTACATACAATTGCGTCATCTACTTTTTTTTAATAATAACAACACAAAACTCGACCACGGAAAGTAAGGAGTTACAAAAAGGAATGCTACAAAGGGAGGACAAGAGATATATTTTTATATTTTAAGGTTCGCTCTTTTAAAGAACGTAACAATGTAGTCAATAATTTTAAAATTATTAATAGATAAGAGGTGCACACTATTTAGAGGGGGCATAATATATAATGTAGACAGGTTTTTCATCAATGTAGTTCTTGGAAGACTATACAAACTACATAGGCACAAAATATGATTCAAGTCGCCTTGACTTATTCCACATTCATACTATTTTAGCAAGGTGTGCAGGGAAGCATCCTTGCCCTATTTTTAAGCAAGTGATCGTTGACGAAGCGAACCTGCTGACCTTTATATGAAAGATGTAATCTTGTTTATCTGGAAGAGTTGGGTGTACCAAGTAATTTTGACTTTGACTGCCTTCAGATTGCTTCGAGTATTCTCTCTTCCAAACAACGCTCATACTACGTTTGTAGATGAATTTAGGTCTGTATGTGATATTTTAATGCTTTCTTTCTTCTAAGCTAATTTTGCCAATTTATCTCATTTCCAGGGATACCACAATGTGCTTTAATCCCGATAAATAAGATTTTGATAGTTTTCAGAGAATAACACAAGTGATTTACTGTGCTAATTAAAGTATTATTATAATTACCATGATTCAATGATTTGATAACCAAAAAAGAGTCTGAGTAGATTACAATATTTGAGAACGAAAATATGTTATTTATGTTTGATAAGCTCCAGATTAACGATTTTATTATGGCTAAGGCCTCCAAAAAAAATATTAAAGAAAATTGACAGACCGAAGAAGAATATTAAACCTTAAATTCAGGTATAAAGTAGGCAATCCCCGAGTGGTTAAAGCTTTTGCTAACATCTGTAAATATGGAAAGAGCATTGTCAAATTGTCTGCTAATACTATTATATATAGCTTGGTTTTCTTCTCTACACTCACCAAAAGTCGTAATGATGCAAGAACATCTTTTAATGTGGGCATCATATGAGTATTTAAATACATTATTAACTTCAATATATGAAGCATAATACGAAGTTGTCCTGAAAGCAACAGCAAGAGGTGGACATCTTTTTTTTTCTCCCAATATTTGTTAGTGAGGCCGTCGATGCTGATATTGTACAAACTTGCTGATATCGCATCTCTTGATCTCAATTTTCCAATAAATTTTTGTGCTAGATTCATAGCTTCCGCTATGATAGAAATACAGGGAGATGACTTCATAGCACCAATACATATGCCGATGGCCTTATATTGAATGCGATCTATTGATTTTAATCTAGTTTTGCAAGCATTGCCATAATATATACGATCTGTAAAACATTAATGATACAGATGGGTCAGCGCTTATTAATTGTTAGAACGTTAATTCCCTTTTCACATTTTGTTGAGATATATTCGACATGCTCTTTCCAAGTTAGTGTTTTATCGACAATAACACCGAGATATTTATAGCTCAGTTTAATTGGTATTGAACCTTCATCCCACACTAGTTGGTTTATTGGTGAAATGCTGTGCCTGGAAAAAATTACAGATATGATTTACTATGAGACAGTTGTAGATTGTGGTTTATAAGAAACCAATAAATGTGATTTATCGTTAGAATTAGTGCATCAACCGACAAAGAATATGTCTTTTGTCTAGAGAAGAGGCAGAAATCATCAGCTATATTGAATCATTTTGACCGTAGACGGACAATTTTCTATTATATCAGAACAATATATGTTGAACAGAATAGGACTTAGTACAGATCCCTGAGGTATCGCCATATATAACTTACTTTTATGGTCTGGATAGTTTCTGTAGTGAACGACTCTTCCAGAGTATATTTGGATAATATTCCTGACCACCACTAGTGGAAAACCAAGTTTAAGAAACTTCTGGAGTAAAATTTTAAGGCATAACATTATTGTAAGCCTTATTAATAGAGAGCGGATTTCTAGCATTATGCTTATCCATAATATTAATAGCATCGAAAAAATTTCTTAATATCTATACGAATCTTGAAGAATGTGATTACTTAGCGCTAAGTTTTTTTGGGCTTTTTTGCTTATTTTGACTTTTTGTGCTTATTTTGACTTTTTATGCTTATTTTCATGCTTTTTTAGATTTTGATGCTTATTTGGAGCATTTTCTTAAACATTTAAAAAACATTTAATAATAATTTCACGCTGATATTAAATTAATGTGCTAATATAGAGAATTTTCGTAAAAATCTGTATCCCATCATTTATAGATTATTACATATTTTCTTCGTGTCTTTTGACAACATAATTGTTAAAAATCTTCATAATATGATACAATAATTATAATGAATTTTATTATTAATAAATATTAGTATAAATTACCAATTTACAATGGATTCGTTTATAAATAAGTAGATATAATAGACCGTCTCATTATTCAGATAATACAGACGAACGCTTCATAGGAATCACACCTATGATATTCCGGATGTAAACGTCGTTAAAAAATAAATAGGGGCCCCAGTAAGTATTAAATGTAAACAAATTTAAGTGATAGCTAATAATCAGGTGTTCTGCAACCGTATCAATTTCCTTCTCTCGGCAAAAGTACCGATGGGACGACTGGCGCATATTTACCGTTTTCGTTAATTTTCATATTCAAACTCGCATTCATAAACTATTGAATTGACATTCCAAAAACTTTGCTTATTTATCAAAAATTACTATAATGCAAAAGGTGAAAACCACAATACAAGAATTAATTAGAGGCTATCCAGAATTAATAAGTGAAAATTATACATTATTTTGTAAGGCATGTTTAAAAATAGTAAGTTTTATTTTAGTTCCCAACTGCATCCTAACTAGTCAAGACTTGTATGTAAAACATGTTATAACAACACTACGTCATACGTCAAGAACGTTTGAAAAAGTTCAAAGCTGAACTAACAAAACAGCACAACTTCACAATCTTTAGCATCATCTTCAATTAAATTCACATTTGTGCAAAATACTTTTACATTCTAATATCCCTTTAAGAAAATTACAAAATAATGCATTTAAATCTTTCTTGGGAAAATATTGTAAAATACGCATTACCGAGAAAAAATTATGTAGCTCTTAGATACTATGAAACCATACAAAAAATTAAAGATATTATTAACAATAATTATATGTGGTTTGGTGTGGATGAAACCACAGACTTGTTTAATTTAATAATATGAGTTTAACATGAAGACATCCGACCAACAGTATTTTGATATATACAAAAGAATTGAAGAAAACTGATAATAACATTATAGCAAAATTCATAAATGATGGACTGACAAGCTTATTTTTGCCGTAGATAATACCAAGATACAAAATTTTACTAATAATGCATTTTGTGCATTGCACAAGTTTAGCACATGAATAGAAACGAATTTCTGAAACTATAAGAATGAAATTTCCATTTGTAGATTTAATTAAATATGGAAAAATAGTTCTTATATTCTTCTGTGAGCACAATTATCCAAGAAGTCATTATCTGATATCTCACTGCCCCATAAACCAGTGCTAACAAAATGGGGAATTTGGCTATATGCTACAATGTACTATGCGAACAATTTTGAAGAATTTAATAAGGTTATATACAACTTTCCCGAAACGACAAGCAAATCAGTTAAAGACTGTTAAACAGTTCTTAAGAAACAAGAGCTTCCTTCAAAACAATTGAGTTACATAAAATCGCGTTTAAATTTTGTGAGCAACACAATCAAATCTTTATAAAAGCAGATTCATTTTAGAAAATACCTGCATGCATTGGCCAAGAAATCAAAATAATATCGAAAGAAGTATTCGTTGAAAATGGATGAAGGATTTTTATTATTAAATAAATTAAACTTGATTTTGAATGGCAATTTTCAAATGGATCCAGCTATAATTTAAAATAAAGAGAAGCTTTTCTACTTTCAAAAATTTATTGAGCGTCAGAAGTAATAATTTTTACAATTAAACCCTTAGAACAACATTTAATGATCTACTGTTTTTATGAATAGATTTTAGTTATTTTGAAACGTATACAAAATTACAATTTCATTTTTAAATACTTACATGATATTATATATTGCGTAAAGAAAGTATGTTTGTTTTAGTTTTAAGCCAAATTTCTTTGTAAAATATGTTGATAAACGTGTAACATATCAAGAAAATATAGTTTTCTTTAGTGCTTTTTTCGTGTTTTTATGCTTTTTTCCTGTTTTTATGCTTTTTTAATGCTTTTTTTTCTCTAAATTTTGTGCCTTTTAATGCTTTTTTAGTGCTTTTTTCGTGTTTTTATGCTTTTTTCCTGTTTTTATTCTTTTTTAATGCTTTTTTTCTCTAAATTTTGTGCCTTTTAAGTGCTTTTTTTCACATTTTTTAAGCTTTTTTATCTGCTCTCTACTTATTAATATCTACAAAAAGCGTGGGAAGATAAACATTTTTTATGAAAGAGTCTTGAATTTCACATTCTAAGCTAGCTAAAGCATCTGCCGTACCTAAACCCTGCCTAAAGCCAAATGTACGTTTGGGTAGAAGAGAATAGTGTTCTAGTAACCAAACATGCCGTTTCTTAATCATTTTCTTGAATGTTTTGGTAATACATGAGAGTAAGGAAATAGATCTGTAGGAGTCGTTTAGAAGACCCTCTTGATGGTTTTGGGATGGGGACAATCATGATATTACTTAAGGACTCAATGTAATCACATTCAACCCACCAAGAGTTAAATATGCTAAGGAGAAGGGATTTTCCAGATCCTGGTAAATGTAAAATCATTGGATATGTGATGGAGTCTTCACCAGGCGAGGAATTTAAAGAGTATTTAAGGGCAATACCGAGTTCTTCTATAGTAAAAGGGTCAGAAAGGTAGTTGTTAGTGTTTCTAATTATATCTGGAACAGTATCTAACGGTTGAGGGATAACAGATGGCGGGGCCATCAAATCTAACATTTCTTCTACCCGTGCTTCGTCCAGCCTGCTTGATGGTATATTGTGGTTGTTATTATTAATTCGTTTAACAGAGTTCCATATATTTGTGATTGAGGTGGATTTGTTAAAAGATTCCGTAAAGTTCACCCACGATTTCCTTGCTTTATTTTTAAATGTACGTTTTGCAATCGCAGCTATCTTTTTATATTTAATAAAATATATATATTTGTTGGATTGATGTTATAGTTACGTAATGTGGCTTTTCGCCGATTAACTATTTCAGTGCATTCGTCGTCCCACCATATAGGACTTCTCCTTGAATTTGGAGTAATCGGTTTTTTAATTGGCATTGGAGAAAATTGTATCGTTCTTCATTGTTGTTAAAATTATGAAATATGATTGCTGTATTCAGTCCAATTGGCTTTTGAGCAGTTACATCTAGTATTCGGATTGATTATGTTATTAAAGGAGAAATCTTTTAACGATGTTATTGCGGGATAGTGATCCGATCCAAGAGTGTGCCCATAAACATCCCATTGAGTGTGTCTTGAGATATGGGGGTTACATAGTGTAACGTCAAGTGCTGATTATTATTAGTCATTTAACACTATCAGATTGTTCGAGTCTATAGCATCTTGAAGTTGTCTTCCAGCGTTAACCATGGATGCTGAACCCCACAACGGGCTATGTGCGTTAAAATCGCCGCCGATCATAATATTTCCTGAGAATTTTGTGAATAATTTATCCCAATCATTTGCGGATGACCGAACGTTTGGTGGTTTATAAACTGATATCAAAGTAAGAGGCTTGTCCTTATACGTAATTACTATACCACACAATTCGATTAAATTATTCCTGATATTAATCGAGTCTACAATTTTGTAATTTATTGTATTCTTGATCAAAATCGCAACTCCACCCTTTCCGCTATATCTATCATTACGCACTATATTGAAGTTTTTAATCTGAAAATGTTGACTTCGTTTCCTGTAATAAACATATATCTATATTGTTATTCATGAAAAAGCCAACAAAATTATGTTTATTCGAATTTAGAGACCTGGCATTTCATTGCATTACTTTTAATTCAAGGCCGGTTATTTTTGAAGAAAGTTATCTGATTATTAAGTAGAGTTTTTGTGGCTATAGAGAGGGGCTTCGTCATTTCTCTAATATTGCATTCATGTACTTGGTAATTGTATTTTTCACATTTAGTTCCTTAATATCATCTGCGCTCAAAATATGTTTTGCTTCAAATACACTCTGTATATATGCATCTATTCTGTTAGCAAGCTCATGAAGTCATCACGGTAAAGATTTTGAGTGACAGGGTACTTTGTAAATGGGTGAAATTTGATTTGGGGAAGATGATTGCTGGGTGACTAATAGGAGATGATGGTTTAAGTTTTTTGGTACCATTATCACGGTGTCTGGAATGAGAGGGTGCTCCGTTACTTGGTTTTTGATGCTGATTAGTTGGTAAAGAAGGAAAATCAGGTGCATTTGCTAATAACGAAAACCTGTTTGAGTTAGTAGCATTCAAGTAGGAAAGTAATTTTTTAGCCTTTTTTGCTTCATTATATGATAAATTTTGTTGAGTAATTAAGTCTTTGTATATTTTTGTTCAATAAAAATGGGACATCCTCTATAGAGGGAGTTATGATCGGATGATTTACAGTGTAAACAAATTTTATGAGTGGAAGGAAGTGTACAATCACCATCATGAGATTCGAGGCAAAGTTTACATTTGTTCTTTCCCCTGCAATTTTTACTCAAATGTCCAAAATTACAGCAATTATAACATTGCAACACTGGAGGCAAATAAGTCTCGACTTCTAATCTGACGCTCAAGATATACACGTTTGACGGGAGTGACGAACCAGCAAATGTGAGAATAGCAGAGTCTCTAGGAATAAATTGAACAGATCCATCTTCCATAATTTTTTTCCTATTTAACCTATGCATACTCAGAACTTTACTATCAGATACGATATTTTCTAATATGAAATCCTCTCCAAAGTATGTATCCAAACCTTTAATAACGCCTTTCTTTTCGACTAAGTGTCGAGGAACGTATGCAATCATATTTTTGGATTTAAATTATTGATGATCAATTAAACAATTTGCGGTACCACTGCAGGACCACTGCACCTATTGGGATTAACACATATAAAAAGAGTGTCCATACACTGGGTTTAAGAGGGATGAATGTTTCTGTAATGTTGGGCACCTTAGCAAACACGGGGACGTCTTCTAGTTTAAGTCTCTTTAGTTTTATAGTAAAGTTGCTCAGTTTGTAAGGGTCTATTTTCAGTTCGGATGCACTTATGAATACTGGGCTTCCCGATGTCTCTTCTAACTTTGGCACTTTATTGTATTTATACAAAGGTCGAACTTATTTGGTTCGATTAGGAAGACTCCTTATAGGTAGCGAGTCTCTTCATGATCGGGACAGATGATCTTGATTTCTTCTTTGTACGGGAAGACAGCTAATAACTTGTTGGTATATGGTAGTTAGATCACCTAGATCATTCTTAATTTCAAGTTTGGTGAATTTGCATAAATCCAAAGTAGCAAAGTAGTAAGTCCGCTTGGAAATTTAAAATTAAATCATTCTTGCATTGAAATTGATCGTTGTTACCAAAGCACAAGTCACTTAGAGGCAATATTTTTTTGTTTAATATTTGTTTTAGTAAAACTCTAACATTCGGAATTATAGTAACTTAGTCTGACTCGTACTTAGTAGGGATGGGGTACATTATGTATAAACTAAATGGATTTTCGTAAATGATGGCGAAAGATAGAAAGTAGTGAATGTGTGTTTCTTCAATTTTACAATCGACAGTTATTACTGATTCGAAGTTAAGAATGTTTTCGGGTTTTAGATCAAATGGTAGTTCTTCGTTGTAATGGGTTGAAATTTTGATTAATTCGTCGTACAGGTCCTGAGGCCTAATTATGTCTGAGCTTAAGACTTTTAATTTGCAGAAGGCTTAAGAATTTATAATATTTTACAGAATATTTCCAATTATAGCAAAAAGTAAAATCAACTGATTGTATAGATCTTTCGTGAACAGGATATGTTGATGATCGACATCTTCTTTGAATATTGCTTGACCCTAGATTCTAATTGTGTGTAATGTCTTTGTTTTGTTAAAATTTTGAATAATTTTTGTATTAACACTGTAGCCAAATTTAAATTGATTTTGGAGATCGTTTTCATTGTTTGCCAAATGTTTTAGTATTTTATTTATTCTTTCATTGTCACGGGCGTCCATATTTCCACTTATAGCTTTAATTACCGTACCCAATCCATCAATTAATTCTCTTTTAATTCGCTTGTTTTTGACACTCAGTTGAATTGTCTTTATTCTTTCGATTATATCATTTCTGGAATAATTTAGCAATTTATCATAGTTTTGGAAATCGTTTTTAAATTTAGAAATATCATTCGTTGTTTCTTATTACACCAGGCATTAACCTCAGTGTTAACCTTAGATAATTTGTTACGAAGTTCAGTTTGTGAGTCCGCAGATATAATAACAGTAGCGTCATCTGCAAAACTGATATCGTGTCCCTCACTAACCGATTCTCTAAAATCATTAATGGAAGTTAAGAAGGGCTGGGGTCTAATAGTTGACCCCTGTGCTTATCTATAATTAGCTATGTATTTCTGATGTGCTGTCTCCAACTTTAACATATATTTTGCGATTTGACTAGAATAATCTAATTAAGTCCAATGTTGGTTTACGAATCCCCAGAGCATCTAACTTCTCGCACAAAAATTTCGTATCCACTGTGTGTATTATGTATTCATGTGACTTTTGTACTTCATTTAACAAACTTGCAAGTGCTTCTAGAAATATATGTTTTTGGCTGGATGGCGGTCGATATGCACAGATTATGCAGATTTTTGAATTAGTACTTTTATTGAGCCTGCAGCACATTCCATGGTTGCTTCTATGCGAAATTTATGTATTGTTGTTAACTCTTTAATTTTATATGAGGAGTCTGTCAGCATCATTACTCCTCTGCCCTTTTTCAATTTTTTGTTATAGTAGGCGAGTTTCTGATACCCTGGTATTAATAGGTAGTCAGTATTTTTATCATTGCTCCATGTTTCAGTCAGGAAAACAATGTGGGGTTTTATTTCAGAAAGTACAGTTTCCAGTTCGTCCAATTTTGGAAGCGCGCTTTGAATGTTTTGATAGAGAATTTCTAATTTATTCATGACGCTTGTATTGGATACTTCTTGGATGTAGTTAATTTTTTAAGTACTTTGAATTTGTGCTTCGTTTACGAAAAAAAATATATTCACTTACCCTCATGCCTTGCGGCCATATGTTAGGATCATTTAGTATAATGTTATATTAATAAAATGTATTAAAATCCTTTAGTTCGTTGTAGAAAATGTTTTAAATTTATAATGTTATATTCATCCAGCACTCCAAGTTTAAAACATTTATACGGTTCTTTCGTATGCTCGATTGGTTCTATGTCAAATGTTTTGCCAGGGAAGTTGTTGCTGAGTAGGAAACATAGTTTTTTCTTAGAAAAATTGTGTTTGAATTTACTCATGTAATACCAGATTTTCTCTGCGGCTTATAGACTATATCCTCTGTATCGGCAATATTTCAGACTATAGTTTCGCTTGTTCGTTAAGATGCTTTAAAAACGGGTGGATAACGCCAGAACTTTCTGTTTAATGGTTGGAATATTTCATCAAGTATACAAAGTTGGAGAATAGTAACAATAAGTAAATACTTCTTCTTTTAAATGGACACACTACCCATACAAAAAATATTAAAGCTATGAAACCAGCTTACAAGTATGGAATTATAATATTTTCATTTCCTGCTCATACAACCCTTGAACAGATCTTTTTTTAAATCTCTAAAAACCAATTATAACGAAGCTTAAACTTCTTCGTTAAGAACAAATCCTGGCAAGACAATTAAACAAACTACAGTGTCTGAACTATTTGGAATTGCATATATAAAATCAGTTTGTATGATTATTGCTTTGAATGGTTTCCAATGTACCAGTATTTGGTAATGCAACAAGCATGAATTTGATGACGATTTTTACCTTTCTAGAGTTGTGATTGAAGACTCTTTACGCAATACTCCATTGGACATCAATGATCAAGAAATAAAACTTTAATTATTTAGCTCCGATTCCTATAATAAACCAAAGCAAAAGGTTTAATAGATGATCTACATTGTCAGTCGAAGTTACGTCCACGCCGAATATAGAACATTATTCAATGCTTGAAATGCAAATCTTGGGTGCAGGAAGTTTACGCTGGACTAAACAAAAGATCAAAAAGAACAAAGATTTGTATGTAATTATTGTACTAATTGAATGTACCTATGGACGTATGAATAAACGTTATGTTTTAATTATTATATTTGTTTAATTGAACTCCTAGGTACGACTTAGGCTATAGCTGGACGACTTAGGATATAAGTGGTACGTATGACTTAACAAACAAGTTGCCTAAGTTGTACAGATTTAAGTTTTTAAGGATTTAGTTGTTTACGTGAAAACATATATAGAATTTCTAGTTTCGTTATAACACATATTATCAATATTAATAAACGTATGCATAACACATTTAATTTCTATTTATTCGATAAACCCTAAGTTTTATACAGTTCTTTTCTTAAGGGGTACGACTTGAACAACCTCACCCTAACTATTTGCAATCATCATTATCATTTGAAGGATTACACTATTAGCTATTGGAGGTGATGATTGTACAGTAACTTTTTGTTGTTCACATACATTGTATATTCTTAAAACGATGCCACTGGTTAATCCGTATTCATCATATTTATAAGTTTTCTGGTTATTTGAATATGATGAGATGAGGTGCCATAGATGACGGTTTCCTTTAAATTTGGTTTGTAAGCTACTGTACTGTAGATACATCAGAACGATTATCGTGGTCGTAAAAAATATCACCAACAAAATTAATGAGATTGGTAATAGTAGATTTACCGTTTTGTTGAAATATTGATATTTTTTATTTAAAATATTGATAAATCATAGTATTATTTTGAATATTTTAGAAAAGTTTTTAACGAGTGAAACAAAATGTTAATCAAATTGATTGATAGTAGTAAATTTCCACACCGAATGAGCAATAATTGCAAGAATATGTGTTTTGTTAATATAGAATCATAGAATTATTCGTTGCAAAGAGAATTGGGGTATTTCATTGTAGCATCTGTGTTCATCACTTTCACTGAACACGTATCAGTAGTAGTAGTAGTTGTAGTAGTGTTTGGCCAGCACGTAGTCCTTCTGCCGTCTGATTTTTGTATTTGTGTGTGTATAAATAAGCTTGTTAGTTGGGCATTCTTCTAGACAAAAAAACTAAACTGGAATGCCCACCTGACGGAGAGCCCTCTGGCAATGCAGACGAGCTGTGGTGAAAACATAGGGAATATCTCCAAAGATAGCCCTATGGATTTACACAGCCATAGTGCGGCCAATGTTGGCATATGCATCATTAATATGGTGGACAAAAACGACCACGAAATCAGCCGGAAGGCTCCTAGACCATGTTCAACGTAGCGCGACAGGAGCCATGAGAACAACACCAACAGCGGCTATGGAAGCCCTGCTGCACCTGTAACCCTTGAATATATTTATCAAAGAACAGGCAGCAGCGGCGGCTATAAAGCTTCGAGCAACAAAGACATGGCTTGTAAGCAACGGAGGAGGTGAACACCACATGATCTTAGAGGATCTAAGAAAAAGCAATCCCGAGATGATACCGGTGGACAACATCCTTCGAAAATACATTTTCAACAGGAAGCTTCAAATAGACCTGAGATTCGAAAACTCAGGAGTAAGAAGCAAGCACAAAGACATCCACATATACACTGATGGGTCGTCAACGAAAGCAGGGGTTGGTATAGGAATTTTCTGCAAAAACCTGTCCCTATAAAACAGTACTGCTATAGGTAAGATAATGAGTACACCAACAATGGTGGAACTCGTGGGAATACTATATGCAGTAAAAGCCATCTCTGACAAGAAGATTAATGGTAAAACCATACACATTATAACGGGCAGAAGAGCGGCAATCTTGTCCATTGCCAACTGCAAAATAACCTCAGCATTAATGTTGGAATGCTGCGAAGCCCTGGAAGAAGTGGCTCGTGACAACGAAGTAACTCTATGCTGGGTAAAAGGACACAACAATAGCAGAGGGAACAGAATAGCAGATGGTTTGGCGAGGAGGGCAACCGGACAAACGGTAAGCGGACCGAATCCCTCCCAGCTGCCCTCTCTGCTAGATATGAGTACCCTACTGAAAACTGCATCAATCAGATGCCACAAGGAGCGATCGGACAATACACTTGGCTGTAGAGTCTCAAAAAACTTCATCGCAATGAACACCAAAACGGTCAGATACTGTATGCAATTGTTCAGAGAAAACCTACGGAAGTTCGTAGGGCTTCTTACAGAACACTGCAATTTACAATCACACCTGAACAAACTGGGACTACAACCTAGTTCTATCTGCAGAGGGTGTGAAGCAGAAGAGGAAACCGCGGAGCATGGACAACCTACGAAAATCTACAATGGGAAAGGGATGTCTAAATCCATCGGATATCCTCAGAATCCCCCTTGCAGCAGTCCTGGCATTTTTCAATGCCCTGGGTTGGCTTGACCGTGGAAAGGAATGAGGACTCAGATGGGAGGACGCACAAAGGGCCCATTGGGGTCTACGTGCGGCGGAACTCTCTACCCTCCCATCGATCTAAGATTTAATAAAACTTAAATTATATCTCATTAGAATAAGTTATTCTGAATTTTGTAACTATTAATATTAGGACTTCTTCTACATCCCCAGGCAAATATACTTTATATTAAGAACACTTATTGAAGTTAATAATATTTATCTTATATAGGAAAATACCTTAATATATTATATAAATTATTAAATGTTTAATTGTGGAGGGGTTTACTGTTTACATCCATGTACTTATTTTTGAACAATATGTATATATGTATATTGTTGTACTAATTCATGGTATTCTGTTTCAGGTATGTTTTACATCAACTACACCTATTTTCACCGTTATGTGAGTATATTTATAACAAAACGTTTTAAACATTAATTTTGTATATAAAATTTTATTGCTTTACAGTTATATTTTTTTGAATAATAAACAGAGATAATTTATTAAAATTTATAAGGTGAATTAAACATGAATTATGAAATATAATTTAATTTACAGGGGTGAATTTGTAAATTACGGATAAATTCATAAATTCATAATTAATTTATAACTCCAGTGGAAGTATTAATTTATTTCCCAATAAAAAATATCCCATTACGAAGGAAAATCAAATTAGAACTAATTTAACAATAATTATTATAAAATGTTGCTGAAAGAAGGTATATAATTAACATTGAAAATAAACTTTATAAAATCAGGAAGGTCTCAAATACAAGATTGTACTCAATTATGTACCTGTCGGGAGAAAAGTTTAATTAGCAGCAGAGAAACTATGGATTAAAGAAGAATACAAATTTTGGTTCCGGAGAAGGGACATAATCCTTACTTATCTACTTATTCTACGACAGAACAATCTACATCCAGTGTAATTTGACATTTTGGTTGACCACGTAAGAAGCAAAGTTAGTACTATCATCTACTGAAATCCCAGGTACAAAATAAGAAAATTGAAAGGCTACGATATGAATAATTCTATAATACTAATGAAAATAGAACTACAACAAACACTAAATAATTTTCATAGTAGAAAAAACCTATCAAACGCACAATTTACTAACCAAGAAAAATCATTGCTAGAATTAGGCCCTAAATATTCACCAAATATAAATTGTATACATTTTAAAGAAACGTTAATTGTGGAAACAGAAATTGCACCAAAAAATATCAGTGATTGTCAATTAAACAAAGAGAAAATTGCTAAACTTATTAAATAAGCTCAACTTGATAACAAATTCGATTCAGAATTAATAAAAATTATAAAACATTAAATCAGAAGATCTAACAATAACAAAAGCAGACAAAGGTAAGTCTACTGTAATATTTAATAAATCAGTTTATATAAAAAGTAAATAATTTAATTAATAATTGTGGAATAAAAGAGTTAAAAAAAAGGTCCAACTTTTGAATTTATATGAATTTTTAAATTAGCAATTTGTGATTGTCGTAGCATCATTTCACAAAAAGAACAATACAAAATTCTTTCAATGAATCCAACCTATCCTAGAATATATGGAACAATAAAAATCCACAAAATAGATAACCCAATAAGTTCTGTTGTTACATATATAAATTCTCCAGCCTACAATTTATCATAAATTTAAAAATACGAAAACATTTCGTGAATCTACAACAATGAGTCTTACTAAAACTACAAAACAAATTAATTTGAAACAACTACTTCTCTAGCTAATACTTCGACAGACATTGAATAATACAAATTAATTTGCGTGTTACACATAGTACAACTATTAAAGCAACACTAATTTGAATGAAATTATTTCTGTTGAATAAACTAATAAATGATAAAATGTACTTTAGATTGTTTAAATGTAACTATAACATGAAAAATTATGATAAATGAATTTTAAACTGATTTCATTAAATTAAATTAGCAAAAGCAATTAAAAAATCTAGTATTCAAGTTTATAATCATCTGCAGACACGTGTTTCGAACTTTCGCTCTCTTCAGTACAGCTTTATTATAAAATTGATTTTAAATACAAATAAAAACACTTTGTTTGCAATTTATTATACTGTTTTATAGCTTTGGTTGTTAGGGCTGCAAAGTATTTTGTTGTTTTATATTTTTCTGTTCTCAGTTCCGATTTTCTTCTTGTTGAGTATTCATGAATTTCCTTATTTGTTTGTAATGCTATGTTGCTCTTTATAAGGTTATTTTTGATTTTGTAGATCATTAGTATGTATTTAGTGTTACCACGTTTGTTGTGTTAAGTTCTTGAGTTTGGTTATTTAGTTCTAAAGTACGAGGTAAATTGACTCCGAATTCGGAATACCGCAATTCCGAATTCGGCTTCGAGTTTTTGGCTTTCTGTACCGTTTACTTATGTTGTTTGTGGTCTGTTCATTAAATAAGTTTTGATTAGGTTCATTTAATTTCCTCTTATTCCCAATTCAATCAGTTTTTCCATAAGTTTTGGTTTAGATATTGTGTCGAAAGCTTTTTCCATGTTGATATATATTCCTAAAACTGATTCTTTATAATCTAGGTTGGTTTTAATGTGTTTTATAAGGTCGTTCACTGCAGATGTTGTTCCTGATTGCTGCTGGAAAGCGTATTGTTGATTATGTATAATGTTGTTTTTGTTAAGGTGCTCTATGATTTGTATTTGTATTGCTTTCTCCAATATTTTGTTGAGTGATGACAAGAGGGAAATTAGCCTGTAGTTTTCTACGTTGGTTCTGTCGCCTTTTTTGTGTATTGGTATTATAATCGATTGTTTCATATAATCAGGGTATATTCCTTTTTCTAGTACTAAGAGTTTCAAAGAGTTAACCCAATTCAGAGATCCACATTTAAAATTCAGTAGATTTAACTAAACATTTAAATAATTTCCATTTAGAACTCAATATTAAACTGGTGTCATTTGACGTAAGTAATATGTTCACCAGCATACCCTCACTAGAATGCATAACACTTATTAAACAGCATTTAGAATCATGCAATGTCAATCCGATCATAACCCAAGAATTTTAAAATTTAATAGAATCAATTTTAAAATATAATTATTTTTTCTTTGAAAATAAAATCTATCAACAAGAAAAAAACTTGGCAATGGGCTCCCTATTAAGTCACCTATTAGCTAAAATATCCATGCATGATATTACTCAACTATTAAACAAAGTATTAAACCTAGAATCTACCAAAAAACATATTAAGTTCTGGTATAGGTATGTTGATGATATTATTTCAGCCTCTAAAAGAACAGATTGACAATTCCAACAGTATCTAAATGAGATCAATAACATACACCATTATATAAAATTTATATTAAAACAAGAAGTTAACAACAATATATTTTTTTAGATCTATCAATTGCAAAAACAATAGAAAATAAATTTTACTTTGAAATTTGCACAAAACCTGAAACTTTCGCATTTAATACAATAATTTTCCGAGCCAGATCGATCCCACTAACTGACATTGGGTATAAAAATGAAATAAAAGTAATTAAATCTCTAGCAATTAATAACGGCTATCAAGCTAACATTATAGATAATCTTATTAAGAATCAAGAACTTAACTCAGTCAAAAAATATTTATATGCTGATAATAAAAAAGTCCCCCAATATTTAAATCATTGGCCTTTTTGGTAAAATTAGCAATACAATTAAAAACATCATCGAAAAACACAACATTAGTCCCCGAAGAAATTATTTAAGGTTATGTATAATAATAAAACTCCGATAAATAAAATGAATAAATCAGGCAGTAATAAATTGACTTGCAATACTTGTAAAGGAGTATATATTGGTCAGTCAGATTGCAATTTTAAAATTATTTATTTATTTTGCTCTACATGTCCACTTATTAGAACAAACATTCTAATAATTTATATAAGTATAAAAATACTTAACGATTTGGAACATATACGTTCATACATACAATAACAAAAATCAAAAAATCAAAAATCAATTTGCTAAATAATAATCACATTTTTGAAGACACATATTTACTTAAGATAATTTCGCTGAAAAAAGCTTAAAAATGAAATTTCTCGAGCCTCTAGAAATCACTAAATTAAACGTAATCCTGAAATTCTACTCATAAACGACCAAACTGACGCAATAAATACCCCTTTGTCCAACGTCATCTAAAATTGTTTGTTAAATTGTTTGGAAAATCATCTAAAATTGTTTGTTAAATTGTTTGGAATTTTTTTTTAAATGACAGGCAAAAACTGTCGAAACTATAGATCGCTAATAAAGTGTAAAAAAGTATGTGATTAAACAAAGGTATTTACAATCATATATATATATATATATATATATATATATATATATATATATATAACTTGTATTAATAGGTGAAGAAACGCGAGAGAGAGAGAAAACATCTTTATTATTAGAAGTAAGTATTTATACAGTTTTTATGAAGTGAACAGAGTACAGACTTGAGGTTTCTTCTAATCAGCGGCTATCGACCCGCGGTCTTTCAGCCTCGATTTAATTGTTAAAAACGTCATGATTACTAATGTCTTACGAAGTTAACTGTCTTCTGTCATTCGAAGGATATGATCGCTAATGTCATTATGAACTGATGAGATGAATTGATGAATGGTGATTTGTGGATGTTTTGGTTTTGGGTTGACTATAGGGTTACAAGGATTACACAACTGGTTAAGGATTTCGAGGTTGTGGGGATTTGTGGCAAATTTTTGGGATAGATATTTCAGACGCTCTTCAATAGAATTTACTTGGGTTAATTCATATAGGAGGGTATTAGATGGGTTGTGAATGGGATTAAGAGGGTGTCTAATTTTAGTAAGGATGCAAAGGGCTGATCGCTCTGCTACCTGAAATCGTTTTATAAATATGGACGGCTGTGTGTATCAATATGCCTTGATTTTGATACGTTAAAACTCTAAAATGTCGTGCTCTCTTCTTGATACTCGCTTTAAGGTTTTGGGTGTGGGATTTGAAGGTTAATTTGGGGTCAAATGATATACCTACGTATTTACAGGATTGAGAAGGTGTTAGTATGTGGTTATTTATTGTTATTGTGTATCGAGAATTGTAAGATCGATGAAAGGGAATGAGGAGTTGGGATTTATTTGGATTAATCGATATTCTCCATCAATCAGCCCTTGCAATGTGGAAAGGACTTTGTTTAGGGTGGATGCGTGGGATATGAGCGCTGTATCATCTGCGTAAAGCAGTTGATAGGCGGATGGGTTGCGATAAAAGGGGTCGGGATTGCAAAGGTCGTGTACATAAATATTATAGAGGAGTGGGGATAGGGGAGAACCTTGGGGGACACCTTGCTGGGGAACAAAAGAATTGGATAAGGTATTTTTGACTTTTACTTGAAGGATTCTAAACAAGAGGAAGTTGTCAATTAAATTAAGGAGATGGGGTAGAGTTTTTAGGGAGTGGCATTTAAACAGCAAACCTCGATGCCAAACAGAGTCAAACGCCTTACGTATGTCTAGAAAGACTATGGCGGACTTTTAGTTTACGAGGTGTTCTGTTTGACAGTTTGATGTCATGACTGTTAATGGCAAGGAAGTGGAGCGGTGTTCAAGAAAGCCAAATTGGTATATAGGGATGTGGTGGGAGAGGTGGAGCATAATTTTAGTTTCTAGTATGGATTCGAATAGTTTTCCCAGGACCGGAAGCAAGGTGATGGGGCGATAGCTTGATACTTGATAATGCGTCATGTCCATTTTAATATGCAAGTTATTATACCTCGCTTTCATTCCTGGGGAATAATTTGGGACTGGTAAATGTGGTTGAATATTTGTATAATGTATACATGGATATTGTCAGGAAGGGATTTCAGGATACTTCTAGGAATGTTGTCATAACCGGGTGCACGATTTTTGAAGAAATACAGATATTTAAAAAAACCTGAACCTTCTTCATAATATTCATATATGTCACATATCTCGGGACCAAATCACTGCCTAGAATAAACGCATTGTGCAGAGATATAGCACTGTTTAAAGTCTTGAAATGTTTACTATTTCCAATAATAAATCCTAAGAGGCGTATACTTATTTGTACTGTTTAATTTATATGCGCAAAGAATGTCAAGCGATGGTCAAAAACCATACCCAGATCAGTGATATGAGTTGTTCTATTCATAAAAAATGTATTAATCGAGTAACTATAAATAGTTAGAGATTGTACGGTGACCTTAGGAAACTATATTACGTTAACTGCATTGATGCCGAGGCCATTTTTGTGACCACAGGTAACTAATTCATCAATGTTGTTTTGAAACTCCAAGCAAACGTTAATTGAATTATTTGTTTTAAACAACTTGGCATCATCCGCATACATGAGGTAGTAACATTTTAATTCAGTTGTTACAGAATACATAAATAATAAAAACAAGTGTGGTTCAATGTTTAGGCCCTGAGGAACCCCTCTTGTAGCAGTATACGGTACTGATTTCCGCCCACCAATTTAACAAATTGACGACATTCAATTAAATAAGACATTAAAACACTCAACGTTATCACTAATTATTTAGACTTTCAATAATGATGTGATACGATATTCGATCAAAGGCCTTCTAAATATCTGTACCATATAAACAACATGAACTTAATTCTGACCACCTAATTTGTGAGCAATCTTATGTGTAATGTTAATTATATTAGATTAATAATAATAATAATAATTTATTGACGGGTAACCCCATTTACAATAATAAGTATAAATACAATGTTATGCATAAAACTAAAACTAAATTACAATAGAAATTACAAAATTTAAAACATAAAAATAAAAGATTAATTAATATTATGAATTTTACATCAGTGAAATGAAACTGAAGTTTAATTGGACAAAAAGCAGTACACTTAAATAAAAATGACTTCAGATAGAGTTAAACAAGAAATTAAATAAATAGTTTCTTTTTTAAATACACTTTAAACGAAGAATAAGAAGAATCAAATAAATTAAACCAAGGTTCTTTAAATAATCCATTAGCAATAGGCATACTCCGCTGTATTAAATTATTCGCACCAATATTAGTATTATATAAACTCTGACGAAAGAGAGGTGTATTTCTGGTGGTCCTGTTGTTAGGCACGATGAAATCTAATTCTGATAGTAGGTCAGGGCAGTCCAAGGAACCATTAATTAGACGATGAAGACAGCACAGGTCAGCGATCGCTCTTCTCTTTCCTAACGAATCTATACGAAGCTGGCACATGATGTTAGTGTATGAACCCTGGATGTGACTGTGACCTGTCTTGTACTCCATATTTCGAAGAAATTTGTTTTGAATCCTATCCAGTTTGTGACAATTGATGTCTGTGTGTGGAGACCAAACTGCCGACGCATATTCTAAGTGGCAGCGAACCAATGCACAATATAGTAATCGAAGACAGTCCAAGCCAAGTTCTTTACTAATATGCCATACAAATCCCCATTTTTGAGAGACATATTGCAAATTAAGTCAATATGTTGGTTAAAGTTGAGATGAGAATCGAAAGTAACCCCTAGATCAGTAACTGCGGTTTTTTTCGAGTGGTCTTGCGTTAATTTTATAAATAAAATCAATAACGGTTTTAGAGCGCGTGAAAGATATTTAAACGCACTTATTAATATTTAAGTTAAGTAGATTCTCATTACACCATAAATATAAACTATTTAAATCATTCTGTAACTCAGAGCAGTCCTTCAAGGATTTAATGGTCTTGAAAATTTTCAAGTCATCAGCATACAATAAAAAATTATTATTTTTTAATACAACGTACAAATCATTAATAATAAAAAAGTCAAAATAGTATAGGCCCACAATTAGATCCTTGCGGAACACCTGATGACACTCAAATTGGAGTCGAACAAAAAATTTTTATGCGTACAATTTGAATTCTATTAAGTAAAGACGAGTTTATCCAAGAAAGACTAGGTCCATGTAAACCCATAATAGATAGTTTGCGTACCAACAGCTCTATATTAACTCTGCCAAAAGCTTTAACGAAGTCGGTGTATATTGCGTCAACTTGATAATTTCCATCCAATGCAGATGATACAAAATGTTTGTATACCGACAAATTAGATACTGTTGAACGACCCGAAAGAAAACCATGCTGTTGTGGAATAATAATGCTTTTAGCAAACCAAGCAAATTGTTCTGAAGTTAATTTATCAAGCATTTTAGGTATACATGATTGAATGCAAATTCCTCTGTAATTTTACATTGAATGACGATCGCCTGCTTTAAATATTGGGGAGATGTAGCCGATCTTCCAAGCATCCGGAAAGGTGCCATGTTTGAATCATTTGCTAAATAAAATGTGTACTGGTGTACAAAGCGAATAAATGCAATTAACAAGAAAGCTGCTAGGTATTTTATCAGGACCTGCAACATTTGTATTTTTAAGCTTAAAATAGAATTAAACACTTCCTCTTTGCTGATGGAAAACGAAAAATTGTTTGGGCCAATTGGGAAAGTTTTCTTATATTCACAATTTATTACATCATTACCGTTTACATATATTGAAGAAAAATATTCAGCGAATAGTTTGGTTATATCCTCACCGGTATTAGCAGTAACATCATTATATACCATACTATTAGGTAACGTTTCTTTACCGCGGTTATCATTAACAAATCGCCAAAAATATTTAGCATCAGTATTAATCCTAGATTCAACAGATACAATAAAAAGTCTGCTCTGAGGTTGGAAAAATGTTCATAATCTTGTGGAAGTCCCGTATTTTTATATTTAATATGGGCAGCTTTCTTCTTACGAATAAGTTGCTTTAATTCAGAATTCATAAATTTAAGAAAAGAGGTATTAGAATTGTATATATATTTAAATGGAATGAAGTTGTCTATAGCGTAATGAACAATGGAATAAAAGGTATCAGTAATTTTATTCATATCGTTACCGGAAAGTTCTACGTTCCAATCGATAGTATTAAAAAATATATTAATTGCTTCATAATCTCCTAAATTATATAAAAATGTCTTCTCATATGTGCGTAAAGTCGGTGTCATAATAATAGGTAACTGAATTGAATATGCAGGATGATTACTGGTAGGTAATAAAATATTGTCTGCCAAGTTAACGGAGACATTGGTCAGTTGCGTGAATATCAAATCTAAAAATACAGCTCGAGCATTCGGGATTAAGTTAATTTGATTAAGATTACAAAAATTTTGGGCAGATTGTAATCCCCACATTTCAAAAAATTAGAATAATCGTTACATAGACTTTCGAGAGTGTAGGCATGACTATAATAAATATGAACCGGCGAGCGGGGAGGAATATATACACAGCCAATTATATAATTAATTTTGTTGATGGAAATAGAGACAAACATATGTTCGATTTTATTACACTTGGTAATAAGTGTTGAATTAAAGCACTTCTTAACTGCTATAAGTAGTCCGCCACCTCTAACACCACCATCAACGCTACGATCCGATAAATATTATATTGGTTGATGGCTATATAACCATGTTTCACAAATTATAATAATATCAAAATCAGTTGAGTTAACTGAAAACATCAAATCCTTAAGCTTAGTACGAATACCGCCATAGTTTTAATAATATACAGGGTGAGTTTCTTTCGATGTTCTCTATGGGGATCTCGGAAACTATAAGAGATAGAGAAACAGTTAAATGGGGAAAGAAGTGCAGATTTACGAGACGAATAAAATTCCACTTTCAAAGTTTTCAAAAAAGTCAAGGGTAACTAGCTATTTTGAAAAAAGTAAAAAGTGTCAATTTTTTCAAATCAATATATCTCGGTTATTATAACAGATAGAATAAAACTGTAAAAAACAAAGATAATTTTATGCATAGTTGGCCATAAGTGAGTTATAGTCATTTTAAATTTTATTATAAATAAAAAATGGGTTGCCATGAAAAAGATGAAAGTAAAACAATTGCAGTTGTTTATAATATTAGCAATATTGTAATTATTAGTTTTACAAAGATAAACCAAAATGAAACAACCGCATAACGTAATTCTGTAATTATCAATATATCAATGGGAGAGAAATTTTAATATTAAAAAAATATGGTCAAAGAGTCTACTATTAATACTATTATGACATAAATTATATCTTTTTAAAATTAAATTTATGCTTTTTGACCATTCTCATGTAAATTTAATTAAATGTTTCAATAACAACTAGTTTATGATCCTCCACAGATTGATATGATTTTTCATATACTTTGTTTTTTACATAACCCCACAGAAAAAATTCTAAAACGCGCAGATCGGGAGATATAGGTGGCCCTGGGATTGGTTTATTTCTTCCCACTTATAGTTAGGAAAAGCATCATTTAAATAATTTGTAAAGCCAACATGTTATTAGGTGGAGCACCGTCATATTGGAATCATTTCAATCTTGCTTGTAATGATAAATTTAAACAATCGAGAGCATCTTCAAATGTTTTCTGAAGAAATGGAAAGTAATCATTTTCACTTAGTGAGCTTTCAAAAATATATGGACCGAGAATTATTAATCCAAACACACCCTAGATTAAACCAAAATTTAATTTGTAGTTTTCTCTGTGAAACTTCTCGTGGATTCTCTTAAGTTCATCTATGTTCATTGTGGGGATTAAACATACCACAATTAGTGAATCGCGATTCATCTGTTCATAATATTTTTGTAAGAAACGTATTATCCTCTTGACAAATGGGTTTATACCACATACAGAAGGCCATTTGATAATTACAAAATTATTATTCTTATGCTGGTTTTTCATTTTTATTTAACTTTGTAGAACTACTAATTGCAATATTGCTATTATTATAAACAACTGCAATTGTTTTACGTTCATCTTTTTCATGGCTACCCATTTTTTATTTATAATAAAATTTAAAATGACTATAATTCACTTATTTTTAGAAATAACTATGTCGTATGTCATATTGGATTAAAGAGAAAAAAAATACCTTTTGAATGAGGCCATAGCCAACTATGGTTTCCATTTAAAAAGATGTAAGTTTGCGTCATATCTCGGAAAATAATGGCGATAAAAATTTCTGATTATTTTTTTATTAATCTGCATAAAATTATCTAAAACTTTGTCCCTTATAGTTTTTTCTATCTGTTATAATAACCGAGATATATTGATTTGAAAAAATTGACACTTTTTACTTTTTTCAAAATATCTAGTCACCCTTGACTTTTTTGAACACTTTGAAAGTGGAATTTTATTCGTCTCGTAAATCTACACTTCTTTCACTTCAGAAATATTGACATTAAACCTGTTAAGGCATTTCGTTTAGGCATAAATAATAACAACAATAGACCGAGGCCTTTGAAATTAATATTTAATAACGACAACGATGCTTTGTGTGTTATTAAAAGTAACTCTGTTCAACCTAATTCGCGGATGAAATTTCATCCTGATCGAACAAAAAAACAAATTGATTATTTCAACAAAATTAAGAACGAACTTGAATTACGAAAATCTCAAAATGAAACCAACATACACATAAAGTATAGAAATAATATCCCTTTCATTGCCTCTAACAATCGTTCTAATAGTTTGCAGAATAGAATTAACTTCTGCAATATCATCCTTTACTTTATCAGCAAGAGCACTCGCTCGAGATTCGTTAGGATTAAATAGTATTACGTTATTTTTTCTTGCAGATCTTTCACACATTTCTTCAATAACCTCCTCGGTTATAAAGTTCTTGGTATACCTCTTTTTTTACAAATCCATATTGATGTATGGATATCTTTGAGGAAACATTATTATAAATTGGCCCAGTTAATAAATATTCGAAGACCTTTAGAGGTTATTTAAAAGTGAAATAGGTCTATAGTTCTTAACATCGCGTTTATCACCAGATTTATACACAGGTATCACTCTTCCTAACATCCAGCAATCGGGAAACTTTCTGGAGCGTAAAATGTTGTTAAATATCCATGTGAGTGGAAAAGCAATAATTTCGGCATAATTCATAAGAACAAATGCCGGAATTTGGTCTAGTAACATCGAGAATTTCGTTTAATAAATTTTAATTGTTTTCCTACCATAGTTTCCGACACTACAAAGTCGACTTTTTACCTGTGGTTGTGAGACTCCCATGACAACAATTATAATATTTGGCAAAATATTCAGCAAATGCGTTAGGTATTTCATCAGGATTTAAATAGGTCACATCATCACAAATCACTTTGCCGGGAATTTTAGCAGAATTGCGTTTCTTGTGGTTCAGAACGAAATATTAAAATTGTGTACGCTGTACTACTCAAGCTTTTTAATGTTTTTTGTACACTTATTAGAACGTGTTGAAAACCTTTTCTTGTTTCAGTAATTTAACGGTTCTGACTTTAAACCACTTCCAGTTCTTGTATGTATATTTAGGGACATTTTTATCAAATATGTTGAAAACTTTTTCATAGAATATACAACAAATAAACAAGAGTAATTATTTGTTTCACTTGGAGAATATATAATAATAATAATATTTAAATATGAACATAATGTAATAACATCGTTTCCGTGGACAGTAATTTTAACAGCTACTGCATCGATGTTAAGTATTCCTGGTATATCTAATCCAATTTGTTTAGGATCAGAAGTGTGCAAAATTGCCATAAGTTTTTTTTTACTGTTCGATCATTACGAAACACAGTGTGACAGTTTGGAAATAATTGAGTGACTATATTATGATAAATTTACAACAAGAAATGAATTTAGGTTGATGTAATTAAAAATAAATTATGTTTTTATTATTAAATTTCCTAGGAATGTCAAAATTAAATACAATTTGTTATACCTTGCGAATACTCAAACAAGTCCTTGATTTTAAAACATTGCTAATAGTATATAATTCAAACTTACCCTTATAAGGTACGGGTTAATGTACTACGGAAGCTCGATTGCAGCAAAAAAAATATTTAATTGCCAAAAGCGTGCTTAATACTGCAAGAACCGATAGCTTCAGGGATAAATTTAAATCTGCGGGCATACTTACTTTGTGGAGTTTATACATTTATTATTAACATTCAATTTTTTAAAATAAAAAAAATATTCATCTCGCATGGTGCATGTCGTGGTTATAATACGCGTAATACCGAACAGTATATGTATCCTGTTCATAGATTTACTATGTATGAGAAATCACCTATTTAAAAATATTAAGAAAAAAATTAAAGAATACTTACTGAACAAAGAATTCTACTCAGTTTATGAATACCTAAATCAATAGATTACAAAAATAAATGTATGCTATACTACTTCCAATGAATAGTATGTACATATCTTTTATTAGTTTTAGTCTATTAAATTATTTTATCATAGAATTCTCTAATTTATCCAGTGCTATATGAACTGACGTATCGAAATGGCAAGTAGATATTATGGCGTAGCTATATATAGTTTGTATTGTAATGTCATGTACGGTTCTCTATTTTTGAATAAACTTTATTATTATTAAGTATTTTGGTCCATTAACCAAATAATACACATACACTCCCCTCTATCCCCACTCCTCTATAACAGCTTTATCCATGACATATACAATCCTAATCCCAATTACTTCAATTCCACAGCGTATTGTCTTCAGTTTGCTGATGATACAGCAATAATTGCACATAGCAACACAATTCCTAAAGCCCTCAGTACATTGCAAGGACTTATCGACACTCTGCAACACTGGTTTGCCAAATGGAGAATAACCATTAATTCCAATAAATCCCATCTTTTTTATTCCCTTCCATCGTGCATCCACATCTCCATTTGGTATTAACATAAATAATACATATATTTCACCATCCGCAACCTGCAAGTATCTTGGAATTATCTTTGATCCTAAACTGTCCTTCAAACACCATTCCCAAACCCTTCAAATGAGTGCACACCTTGCATTTAAAAATCAAGGGATTACCACGAAAACTGCAGTAAATATTTAAAAAATGATATGTCGACCTCTGTTAGACTATGCAGCAATCCTTTTCCTAAATCCCCGCCCTTTCTCTTCTGAGAAACTTGCAGGTGAGTGAGCGATCGGCCCTACGAATCCTAATTAACTAAACTAAGGCATCCCAATAACCCTCTATACAATCCCTCTAACACACTGCCATACCAAAAAACCCAATTAATCCACATTGAAAACCGCCTGGAACACCTTGCTATAAAATTTGCCACTAACCCTGATATGCAAGACATCCTCAAGCACCTATGTTTACCTCGCAATCCATTACACCCCCCCAAAACCAGACATCCTTTCACATCAATTTTCGAATTCATAACATCTTTTCATGATTCATCTACATCTTCATCAACATAATCACCAACGGACAACTAACAACATCAAATTACAAAGACTGACAGAAAGACTATGGGTCGATAGCCGTAATAAAAAACAATTACGATTATATTGTAAATAACGAATATATTCAATAATAAATAAAGATGTTTGTCTCTCTCTCTCTCTCCACATACACGAAATATTTTTTTAAAGTTTATTAATATAGTTTATTATTGTTATCTTACAGAAAAAAACATTTTTGGTTTTACATTTTTATTTTTATTAATTTATTCCATTATACATTTGATTTTAATAGTTCAAATACTCCTTATATATTATTACGTATATTATTTGCTAATCAGAATCTTACACAACACTTATAAGGTCCACGACAATCATAAGCTCGTTTTCCTAGCCTCAGCCTATTTTTGGGACACTTCTTGCTGCATCGACCCCCCAAATCTTCACACTTAGCGCCTGCAAACATATAAACATATGTACGATATATTATCAAATTCATATCAACACTAAAAAAAAAACAACTTACGTTTACAGCATATATCACCACGTTTGCAAGTTCCAAATTTAATAGCCTGTCTGCTGGGACATAAATCGGAATCTACACATTTACCATGGTTTAGATGGCACTCCTCTAAAATATAAACAATTAACATATATTTTTTTAAATGTATACCATGTATTCATTTACTTCCATAAACTATAGTTAAAATTGTTAGAAATAACAAAATTGATAACGGAGCAAACACATTCATGTTGTCTAGCTGTTTTGACAGAAATTTTAGTTTCGGAGTAATGTTATTTATAATGTTGAGATGATAATATGAAATTCAATTATTTGAAAACGTGCTAACATTATAATTGAAAATTTAGACCGGCTTAATTAGTAAATATTCAATTATGATAAATGAAATAAGTTGTTTTCTTACTTTTTTTGTTGAATGAATAAGATAAGATTAAGAAGAAATTACAAATTTTCATTTATTAATTTATAAGATCTATTTATTAATAAATATAATATTTTATATAACAATTATAACAATATAATATTTTTTTAACTTTTGGGTTAGATAAATATTAATATATCTATGTCAAGGTTTCAGGTAGAAATAATAATAATATTAATACTGTTTATTATTAATTCAGTGTAGTTTACATTACATTACATTATAGTACATTTCAACAAACTACGAATAAAAAATTTAAAGAAAAGACAAATGGACAAAAATATAAATAAATATAAAATGAGGACGTAATATTTTCTAAAGTAAATTTATATTAACGATAACTTAGATATTCACAATTTTTTTATGCGCCTTGATTAATTATTTTTAAAATTAATACATTTATGAATATTTTGAGGATTTTCTTGAAAATAGAAAATCTTTACACGCCGGTGGTGGCGCATCGGTTACGGCCCCGAACTGACGTGCAGCAACGTTGATTCGGGTCAGTAGTCGGATGGGTGACCGGTACCACTCACCATTGGGATACAATTAATGGTGCTTTAGAGTGACGGGGGCGATCCTTTAAAGTAACAAGCTCATTTACACACACACAAATGACACATGGCGGAAGGACCACGTGGTCGATAGCCTAACACTACTACTACTACTACTAGAAAATCTTTCAAATGGTTTCTAAATTTGTGTAAGTTTGGTATATTTATAATATTAAACATAGTTATACTTTTGGGTCCCAAGAACGACAAACCTCCTTTGTGCAAAAGTGGTGTTCATTTTCGGAATTACCAGTTTATTTGTTTATTATAATAATAATCTTTATTATAAAACAGACATCAAGGATACCCGATAAATGATAACATAAAAATATACAATATTATATAAACAAAATACAATAGAAAAAATTAAAAGTTAAATTAAACCAAATCAAAATTAAATGCAACTAAATAAAGAAATATACACCCAAATGATGATCATTTAAAAAAATGTCTTCAAAGGCAACATCGGCAGCCCGGCACATCACGTGAACTGGCGAACGCTGGAGTAAATTTGTACGGGCAGTAGCGAGACTGAAAGTGACAGAAAATCTTGATCCGGATCCTTAGCGACGTACATGGAATCGAATCTTGCTAAGCAAGTAACTGCAATCAGTTTTGTTAGTTATAAGTCTTTTAACAAAATTTGCACAAAAAATATCACGTCTAGCGGTTATATTATGTACATTGTGCATACAAAGGAGATCATCATGTGATTTGTAATTAGCGTAATAGTTAATAATATAGTTCATATTTATTGATTAATTTATTAATTTATAATGAAAGTTGGACATTTAAACGTACGTTCTTTATTACCTAAAATTAATTGTGTCAGGCAACTTCTTACAAGTTTCGAATATGACGTCCTTGCAATGAGTGAAACATGGCTGTCGGAAAACATCAGTAATGAAATTATTAATATTGCGGGGTATAGAGTCCTTCGATGTGATCGCCCTAACAGAGGTGGCGGTGTGTGTATATATTTACGTAGTAATTTAAAGTGTAAAATTTTAAGTAGTGATCCAGCAGTTGAACAACTGTGGATGTCAATCAATAATATTGCAATAGGCGTGCTATATCGACCCGAGGCTATAAATTATAAACTTTTTATTCAACATCTAGAAGAGTCTATTGATAACGCACTTACTTCCTGTGAAAAAATCATTTGTTTAGGTGATTTCAATATAGACATGAGGAAACCAGACGATCCCAAGACAGTGTATCTTAATTCCGCCATTGTCTCTGCAGGAATGCAGCAAATTATATCACAGCCAACAAGAGACACGCTCACCTCATGTACAACCATAGATCTAATTATGATCAACGATAATTGTATATTACAAGATACAGGAGTAAAAGATATAGATTTCTCAGATCATGACCTAACTTATGTCGAAATTCAAAACGAAGTAGTCCCATTATCATCTAGATCATTTACATACCGTAACTTTAATCACTTCTCCTTTAATGATCTATCTAAAGAACTCGAATCGTCACCATTAGCCGAAATATATTACACAAATAACATTGATGAGAAAGTGTTTCTGCTTAATAATTGTCTTCTAGATATTTTTAACAAATTAGCACCGCTAAGAACCATAAAAATAAATAAAGAAAGACCCCCGTGGCTAACGGATAATATTAAATATTTAATTTCACTAAGAAATAAAGCAAAGGCTAAATTTAGAAAAACGAACCGACTAGAAGATTGGAACTATTACAAAAGCCTTCGTAATTACGCAAACGTGGCCATAAAAAATGAAAAGAAAGCATTCATTCAATGGAAATTAGGTACATCAGATCCTAAAAAAATGTGGAAGGAATTAAGGTCCTTGAATATTATTCCAGCTAAGAGTAACCAAGCTGGTCAGTTTCCTACTGATTTGGGAAATGCTAATAATATAAATGACCATTTCATTGACTCGGTACCCAATCCTAATGTAAATTACAGCGACCTAATAGATCACTATAAACATACCTATAAATGTAATTTCTCGTCTCTATTCATTTTTAAACTTGTAGATATAGAGGACGTTAACAAAATTTTGAATAACATTAAGTCAACCTCTCGCGGCTATGATGGATTGGATATTAAACTTCTTAAATTATGCTGCCCCTATATATTACCCTTCATTACTAATATAATAAACAGTTGCCTATTAGATGGCTTGTTCCCTAGTGCATGGAAGATGGCACTGGTTGTGCCACTACCAAAAAAACAAAACCCAACTCAATTAAGTGATCTGAGGCCAATAAGTATCTTGCCCACACTTTCGAAAATTTTAGAAATAATCATGAATAATCAAATAAAAAAACACCTGTCACAATTTAACATTTTACCTGAATTTCAATCCGGGTTCAGGGAAGGCTACAGCTGTACCACTGCATTGCTAAAAGTCACCGATGACATCCTCAAACAGTCCGATGCCGGCCAAATAACAGCACTGGTACTTCTTGACTACAGTAAAGCCTTTGACATGCTTAATCACCAAGTTTTACTTTCGATTCTTCATTACATAGGATTCGATCAGTCGGCCATAGATCTTTTAAGTAATTATTTAGTAGGGCGGTGCCAGGCTGTAAAATTAAAATCTGGAATATCAAACTTCAAGGAGTTAGTATCTGGTATCCCGCAGGGGTCGATTTTAGGGCCTATACTATATACTATTTATACTGCTTCCATCATAACTAATTTATCACATTGCAAGTATCATATGTACGCGGACGATACTCAATTATACATTTCCTTCCCACCCGAAGATTATCGCGATGCACTACTAAAATTAAATTATGACCTCAATAAATTATACGAACTGTCTCTTTCCCATGGACTTATTTTAAATCCGTCAAAGTCTGTATATCTTCTTTTTGGGCCGAAAAGAAAGTGTACTGAACTAGTGGCCAATTTTAAGCCTTCAATAAATAATCAGCCGATTCCTTTTACTCCTGGCGCAAAAAACTTAGGTATTACCATGGATAACACGTTTAGATATCATAATTTTATAAAGCAATGTATCAATGTTGCATACGGTAATCTCAGGCTTATATACCATAATCGAGAGTTTCTAACGCAAAAGACCAAAGTTTTGTTGTGCGAAACGACAGTATTATCACAATTTACTTATGGTTCTCAATTAGTACACCCATGCCTTGACCAAATGACAAAATCGCGTATTCAACGGATTCAAAATTCCTGTTTACGGATTATATTTGGGCTACGCAAATTCGATAAAATTAGCCATAAACTCTCAGATTTAAATTGGTTAAACATGGATAACCGTCGTATAATGCACAGTTATTCTTTATTTTACAGTATTATTAAATATAAAACACCTGCCTATCTGTTCGAAAAGCTTTCATATAGATGTGACGTTCATACTCTTAATACAAGAAGTCGTGGCCGCTTATCCCCACCTGCTCATAAAACGAGTTTATTTGAGAGATCATTTCATTATACAATTGTTAATTTTCTCAACAATCTTCCCATTTCTTGCAATGACTTCAACTCGAAACTTAAGTTTAAAAAATATATTTTTACATTTTTATATAATAAACAATGTCCGTCAAGTATGGTCCTTTCACATGCTTATCATATTTGAAATGTATTCTAAGTTTCTTATTTAATTGTGTATTTATTCTATTTTATAATTGTTTAATTTAATCGTTATTAAACTGAATTACTGAGATGTAATGGAAGAACAGGGTGTGCTTTTGCACATATCTGAATTACATCTCATTTTTCCTCTGTATAAGATCGTAATTTTTGTTATATATTTGTTTATATTATATATCTGCTTATATTATATTTACGAGTATGTATGTAGTTCTGTCAAAGAGGAAAAATAAATTTATTATTATTATTATTATTATTATTATTATATGCCTTTCTCACAATAGATTCCTTCAAGTTTAAAAGATAAAAATTTCAAAAACCTTCTTTCAATACATTGAATAGGTATGTGGTGTGATGTGTACGTGGGGTGCCATATAACCGATGCATATTCGAGTTTGCTTCTTACAAATGCATAGTAGAGACTTTTAAGTAAAATTATGTTGGTAAAATATTTGGATACACGTAAGACAAATCCGAGCGATTTATTTGCAGCTAGACACATATCGGTTATGTGCTCTGAAAAGCTAAAAGAGGCCGTAAATAAAGCACGTAAATCACGCACACGATCTACTATAGTGAAATTCCTACCAGCCGCACAGTAAATATTGACGCGTGACATGATAAATTGATTAATAAATCATTAATAAATAAAAAAAATAAATAAATAAATAGTAGAGGACCCAATAGTGGGCGCTGGGGTACCTCCGAATAGGCAATAAACTCAAAAAAAGAAAAAGATTTGTGTGAATAATACTCGCTCTAAAATTTTGGAAATATGATATCATTAGCATCCGCCTTTTTGTGCACCGGTATTACTTTTGCACGTTATAGATAATGAGGAAATGTATTTTGTCTAATAGATAGATTTAATAGTTTAGTAAGTGGTGATATTATTACATCAGTGATATATTTTACTATATCACGACTTGGAGAAGGTTTTAACTTGCTAATAATATTTCTAACAGTTACAGTACTAATGACATTGAACTCAAGATAGTTTATATTCTCACTACAGTTGTTTTCAATGGCGAAAATAACAGGATCTTTATTAATTACAGGCAAGTTTTTAACAAGATTTTGTGCTATATATTTGAAGAAGATATTAACAGTATTTGCATCAATTTTGCACTTTTGCTGGTGACTATTTTTAATTCATGACCGCAATACTTTAGGATTATTTTCAGACTCCCTAATTACTTTAGTATTGGCAGATATTTTGGCAGTTTTTAATGCTAAGCTATATTTACGTCTGAAATTTAAGAACTCCTGTTTGGCAGCATGATTACGTTTACTTGCATCTCTAAGAAACAAGAGTCTTTCGCATTTTATAAAGATTTTCATTAAACCAATTTACTTTGCTTCCTCCATGACGTAGAGTGACGACTTTTTCTCATCCCTCCTTGAAGGATGGATATAAATTGATTAAATTTGTCTTCTACGGTTATATTGAAATCATCAACAAAATTCCAGCTTGTGTTGTCTAAAAGATGATATAATTTAAAACAACCATGTTGAGTAAACGCGTGTGGTTTTATTTGTAATACTAAGAACTAGTTTTATTTCCGCGTGTATATATACATTGTCCAAACAATTATTTATTCTGGTGGAAAAAGTTACTCTGCTCGTTAGACCATATGTTGTAAATAAATCGCACAAATCACCGCTTACGATGACACAACTATTAGTATTTGTTCTATCCAATATTTTGTTCATTATTAACATAAATTCGTGAAAATCACCGGTCGGTGATCGGTAGACTGTGACAATTGTGGCATTATACTCAGGAAGGTAAACTGCAGATATTTCACAGTCTTTTTCTTTAGAGATTTAATACCCCCATGAGTATAAGTGCTACGGGCAAAAAAAGATGATAGAGCAAACCTATTTTAGTACAAAGAAGTTAATTCATATTCGTTGAGCCAGTGCTCACTCAGACATAACATACCAAATTTATTATTAGCAACTAAGAATGCATCTCGTTAGTTTTATTCCTGAGACATTGGATATATAGGAACAATAAATTTAATTTATTATAATTCTCGGATCTGTTACTTATCTGGGAATTATTGGGCTCTTCGTCAAAAATTATAACGTTCCAGTATTATACCTTGGGGCCAGTTATTTGGATTTGTTAATGCTTCGTGGGGAATGAAATATGCTCCAACCTCAAACGCAGGATATGAAATATTTATTTTAACACATACGAAGTCGTTGTCATTAATAATTCGTTGTACGTACTCCTTCAAATCCTCTTCGGTGACATTGTTCATAACGCGCTTGATAAACAGCCACGTCCTCTTGGGTTCCGCCTGCAAATTTGATTTGACGGCACTGTCGGTTCCAATGGTGAAGGTTTTCTTTCTCGGTAATTTTCGTTTGCATGTTACAGTAGTAAACGTACCGTCGGCAGTTTTATGCTGTTCCAAACATATCGGTGTTTGCACCATTTTTGGAGTGTTTAGTGGCTGTATTCAATTCTGTGTTAGTTAGTGATTCCCTGATTACTTCACGCAAGTTATAATTATTTTTAATAACCTGTGTAGTGGCTGCATTGATTCCGATATTGGTTTGTGATGCTTTGCTCAGTTCATGCATATTATGATTATTTTCATTAACGGAAGTGCATGCTTCTTCCACCACTGTGGTGGCATTTGCAATTTTTAGTCCACGTTTGGTTACTTGAGATGTTGAACATTTAATAGCTTCTGGATTAATATCCTGATATTTCCCGCAATCCGAAGGTTTTATTTGCTGCTTGATTGTTTCCATTTCTGAGCGCAGGTATTTATTTTCATTTTCGAGACGCTGATTTTTATCTTCCAGGACTGAAATCATAACTTTTAACTCACATAGTCGTTCCTTCATATTTATGTAAGCTTCCTTCTTGAAGTCAATTTCAACAGACATCGCGGGCAGATTTGGGATCGGTGTGGTTGGAGTAACACTTCCACTTGCATTTAATGACGCTTCAGGCAACTATGGTGATAATAGGAATTACACCAGTGCCCCACACTGTATTCCCGATTTTGCTACACTGCCACAGGCACATGACTTCAATTTTATATTATTGCTATTTGCAGTAATATACTTTAAATTACTCGAGCTTGATCTATCACGTACTTCATGAATGCCGGCCATCTTAACTACGTAATTGTATTATCGCCCTTTTTCAGTATTTGGGTAATTTTTGTCTTTTTAAATTTATCAGGAAAGATACCTGTGCTAATGGATAAGTTGAAAATTACTGCAAGGGACTTGGTATACAGTCTTCACCTGCTGAGAAGTAATTTTTCATGGTGGGCATAATTTCAATTATACTGTTGTCTTCAGTAAATGGAATAGAGCTAGGCAAACAATTCATATTTGGCGGAGTTAATAAGAAATAAGAAATTTCGCGCATTTTACCAGGAATTCTTGTAGACTTTCTTAGGCGATTTAGATGTGATTATAATTTGGTAGGATATGATATAAGATCGTTTTCAATACTGGTAATGTAGTTTCTCTAGGAATTTTTTGTTTGAGATCTAATTTAAATTTCTTGGTTGATATGTTATGTATATTGATATATTGATACATAATTAAGGGTGATAATGTACTAAAGGGGTTTCTGCTTTTTCAACTGATACTTCTATTTTATTGCTTTATTAGTTCTGCCTAATATGTTTTTGATTGTGTTGCATTGGCAATAATTGCTCGATGCCATAATACTATTAAAAATATATTCCTTGCCATTAGGTGGTTTATATGAATTAGTTAAATTTGGAATATTAAAATCCCCAATAATAATATAGGTTTGATTAAGCAAACGAATTTCAAGTGATGAATGAAAAGTTTCAATTTCAGCATTTGAAATGTCGGGTGGTATATAAACAACCCCAATGATATAAGATGAATAACCAATAACACATTTGCATACGACAAAATCAATCGATGGTATGAAATTTAACACATGAGTAACGTTTATTATTTATTTATTTATATATACCCATAATTTAATTGAAGGTGCGTTGTTACAAGCAGCTACTGGACTGATGAGTTTATTAGGTTTAGAACATTCAAAATTGTTCGGTCGTATTACTTGTTAGTTTGGTGGAGTTAATATTATCCAGAAATTAATATACTTTAGAAATGTACTTATGTAGTTTGATTCACATTTTATTAAAAATTCTTCTAGTTAAATTATTCCTTTCTCCTTTAAATTCAATTACAGCTCGATAGATAGAATGCAAATTAAGAGTCGATAAGGATTAATATTCTACTTTAGGGTTTTTCAGTAGGCCGTCTATAGTGAATTCAACGACAGACAGATTTTTAATTCTCCGGAAAAAATAAATTATAGACTGATGTTTGGTAAGTATTGAATTTTATGTTTTTTTCAGTCTATTAAGTGTATTACTTTGGGCTGTATAGCGTTAATGTATGCTACAGTCAACTGTATATGTTGGAAGGTATTACCAAAACATTTTAATAATTCTTTATGTATTTACTTCAGGTATTGTCCTAAATGGAACAATTTTTCATATTTTTGTGGTTTTCCAGTTGGATCCAAAATAGTGTTACATTCTTGATTGGACTTTCATGAATCTATTGATTTATTTAGTTGTAATCTTTATGTATTTAGAAGTTAGTTAATTAGTGATACGCATTTTTTTAATCATTGAAATTTAAGTTGAAATACAATTAGGTATAATTGATTTTGTTTTATATCAATTCAATTATTCAATTAAAAGAACAACGACATTTTCAAAGGTATCAAAATGTTTTGACTCTATTTACCTTTTTCTTAATTTACTTAATTACAGTTATATTATTTAAAATTCTGTATACCTTCTTCTCCTTTTCTAAAACCTATGTTCTATGTCCCCTTCACTAATACTAACTTAAATCTTATCTATATAGTTTGATTAAAAATTACCTTGTTACTCCAATTCCTAACCTTATTTATCCCTCAGTTAATCGTCCGATCAGGTCATTCCCATTGTTTGTTTTCCGATCCACCAATAAACGGCTTGAATGTCAACAAACGCGTAGCTAGTACTAGTATATTGGCCGCCCATTGGTGTATCTGCAAACAACGCTGAAGTCGCTAACGCCGATTTCCATGAGATGCATATCATTGTCTAGACACCGCATCAGGTAAAATTTCATAAAATGGAATTGGACTCGGATCGGATAAACATAGGTGACAAATAAATCGCCGCCCAATCGATTAGTCTAGGATACTGAACCGCAAACCGCCATATTAAGAGCGCATTCAAACCTGGTTACTCCCATTGGTGAGTGCCTAGAGGATTCTTGAAAGCGCCAGTTATGCAAACAGTTCTTCATCTTCTGCTGATCCATATCCCAGGGGGTAGTGCACGTCCTGGAAATCACTCTAGCAATTCCCTCCACAGATAACCATGCTTCCACCATATTCCGGTTTGATCTCGTACTTGATAAAGTTATCGGAATTCTCGAATCCTTGCCGACATCGAAAAAGGTCAAATGCTTCCAGTAATTAATCAAAATCTTGATCTATCCTCAGTAAAAGAAATTGTAATTTTTCCAATTAAAAGCCTAGTTCGCTGAAAGCACAAATAAGATCGCTTAAGTCGATACTGCAAATTTGTCGAGTTTCCTAGGGCAGCTCGTACAGGTAGTGGTGTGGGTATCATGCGAATGGGTCGTCCAGACTGATTTTATACCTAGTCGGCATTGCTTTGCGCCATTCTCCGGTGGGTTTCCAATTTATTGAATTGATGTACGTGTTAGCTGGTAACATTTTCTGTTAGGCATCATTTTGGAAGTTTCATTGCTTTAGACAAGGTCGGTGTACGTAAAAAAACTAAAGCAGACTTGTATTTACTTAATACTTAATAAATATGTACAAACATAAAAATTCAGAAAACCAAACCAAATTATTGCTAACTCTCCTGATTCTAATATTTTAATTTGATACTGGTGTTATTATCAATTTATTTGGAACTATCAGGTGGCGTATCAATATCCCATTATCAACACTATTTTGCATCTTCAGATATTGGTACAACGCGAATACACTCGGCTATTTGTTAAGGTGTTACCCTTAACTTATGTCCGTTTGTTAACCTGTCTTGTATCTTTTGATCTTTAGCCTTTCAGACTTATATGCTTTACATCTGTTAAACAAATTAGAATAACGAATAAAATACCCACACTTAAATAGACAAAAGAGTGATCAAAAAGGTATTCACATTTGTAAATTCCGTTGATGGTATTGGTTTTAGGTTCTTAAAATTAATTAAATTTGTCAAAATATTAAGAGGTAGTCTCACGGTTTGAAGTTCTCTTAATAATTTGGAAGTATCATTGATTCTATTGTACTGTGGTAATAATGTAACTCCTTTTGTATGCAAAGTTTATTTTCCTGAAATGGATATCATTCCAGGTCCGTTCACTTGAAAATGATTATATTTTTTTCCACAGGATACGATATATAGGTTAGTAGGAGTTACATAAATCCAGTGATTCGAACAACCAATTGCAAAAAATAGCACTTTCCAATGAAATAAGTGTTAAATCATGTTTCGGTTTTGGAAAATACTTGTTTCACAAAAATTTGAATAGTCAGAATAGATCATGTTATCAATTTTGCAAAATGTAATATCGTCATCAACGATGCTCAATTTATTCAGAACGGAAAGTTGTTCCTCGATAACTTAAAATCGATCGGGGATATCATGCCTGCAAATCACATTATTTAGGAAAAAGTTGGCGACAGATTCAGCTTTACCATCGCGAAAAGCTGCTGCCTCTACAATCATCAACTTTTCTTTCTTGCTTATGTGAAACGGTCCCAGAAGTTCAATTCCAACACGAACAAATGGCAGGCCTACTGAGCTTGGTGATTGGTGATTAGCCTAACTTTTCTTAGGTATTGAAAGATCCACACCGCCTAACGCTTCCAACTATGAAATTGTGTAATTCGGCTTTGATTAAAGTATGACTAATAAAGCAAATAAAATTAACGTTTCCTAAAAGTACTTGTAGCAAAATGGCTCCCATAATACTTTTGCCGACACGAAGCTTTAAGTCTTTCTGAGGGTCGAAGTGTCCTAGCACTGGTGCAGATGATAAAGCATTTTTCAGGTTATAATATTAATAAAGAGCTTTATTTATCTAAGAACACATAATATATTACATTATAACTACAAAAACACGAACGATATACTCTTAGATAAATTGGAATACGTTCAGATCACTGATGTATATGATGTGTATGTTCTTCCGCCTACCCATAACCTAAAATATATGTATTGTTAATAGCATAAATAAAAGTGAACATATTTAAGAAATATACATAGACAAACATATATAACTAAACATCAGGTTTATTATTAATTAGTTGCTTTGAGCAAGCAATGCAGATTGAAGGCGTTTTTTGAAATTAGTGTATAACATGGATTTTTGTGACATATCTAGGCTGTTATACATTTTAACTATGTTATAAGGAAATGATCGTTGGAATATTGCCAATCGATGCACGGGCATAGAGAGAATCCCTATATTTCTTAAATTATTGTTATGCACATCTGAATTGGATTTTATTGTATAGATATGCCGGAACTTTATTTACAATAAGCTTATAAAAGAAACACAGTAGAGTCATGTTGATCAATGTATTATAAAGTATAGTTGACTGGTATTGTACAATAGTATCATACTTTTAACAAGTATTTTAAATCTAAGATTTGAGCCTAATGTGACTCCTAAATACTTGACTTCAGGAATAACTTTTACTTTGGACATTGTTCATCATGATTGTAAAATCATCAATTTTATTAATTACATTTTTTCTAGATGAAAAATAAAAAATACTTTTACTTAGTTAACATAACATTGTGATATTAACTAAGTAAACGTATTTTTTTATTTTTCATCTAATTAAAATGTATCACGAAGTAAGTGCCAACCTCAATCAGTTTTTTACATTTTTTCTGCCTACGATTAAAATTGACGACTTACTGCTGTTCAGAGATAGCGAATGATCTTACGCGGTTTGTAATAACCTTTCCAAGTCAGTGGTAATTTTGGTGCACGCATGTGTTACACTTGAAGGATGAAATGATTTGTAATTTTGGGTATCATCAGCATAAAAATGATATCTGCAGTTCAGGATAGATGATTTGAATCGAACTGTAAAGATAGTGTATAGGAGTGGACCAAGAATTGACCTTTGGGGGACAAATGATTGGCATTTTGCTAGAGCTTATACTATTAAGAACAACATTTTGTTACCTGTTATATAAATAGTTTTCGAAAAAAAATATACCGCCACGATCAAGACCTATGTAAAGGAGAATTTCTAGGAGCCATGATATAATAGCATCAAAAGCCTTACTAAAGTCTAGTAAGACTAGGGCCGACACCATACCATCATCGACATCCGAATTATATCATCGGAGATATGTAAAAGAGCACTTTGGCAGGTATGACTTGGTCTAAAGCCAGATTGAAGTGCGGGTAGCATGCTGTTATTATTTAAATACCCGCGTAATTGCTATTCTGTAATTTTTTCTAATATTTTCGACAAGGCCGGTAAAATCGAAATAGGTCTAAGATCTATAGCATTTTGGATTTGAAATTTTTGGAACGGGTCTAATGATCATTTCTTTCCAAATCGATGGAAATACGTTGTTTTCAAAACAAAAAAATCATATGTGTGTCAAGAGGGGTAGTAAATAGGGACAACACAGTTTTATCAATTGAATATTAAATCCATCTATACCAGAAGTAATATTTTTAATTTGACTGATAATTCTAGAAACTTAAGCATCATTGACACTATTAAACGAAAATTTGTTATGAAGATTGAATTTAATTTGAGATTGATAAAAATTAATAATATTTTGATAATTAATATTGTTAGCTTTAGGAATAGAATTATTGATTTCATATGGGTCTGATAACTCGTCTGTTATCTGAATTTCCGGCTTGTTTACAATATTCATCCTGTTAAGCTCTGTCCCCGTTCAATTCATTAAATGCTTACTTTTTGTGCCGATGTCCGTTTGAAATAATTTGCCTTCGTTGCTTCGTGTAATGGTTGTGCAATAGTGGAGAAATTGCAAAAATTACACAGCCCTAAAAAACTCTTTAAGTTTTTTACCTCATTGGGCACGGGAAAATTTTTAATAGCGTTAATGTTATCTTCGTCCATGAGTACACCCTCTGCATTGAATTCACTGTTAGGTGTTGTAACTAAAACACAAACTTTCAAAGAGTATGCTTTTATTTTCCGCAACAATTGTTTCGCCACACCGTGGCTTCTTCAGGCGAAGAATGGTACATTATTAAACTAGCGTTGAGTATTTATACATTTGTGAGTGGGGGTGGTAAATTGAACAAGTTCAATAATGGGGATTTTGATAATTCAGTTTGTTCATTTAGCAGGCAGGTGTCCAGTTTCTTTTCTTCTATTGATTTCCATGAATTCTAGGGCATCCAATTTCCTTCCTTTTCTTTCAATGTGTAGAATTGTTTCTTCTCCAAATCTATGATTTTCTGCGATGAGGTGTGTGGTAAATGCTGATTTCTCTCTCTTATATTGAAGATCTTTTTTATGCTCTTCTATCCTATCCGTTATAGATCTCGCGGATTGTCCTACATATATTTTGGGGCAGTCACAGCAGTTTAACATGTAGATTCCACTTTGATTTTTAAGTTCGGTTTTGTCTTTATTGTTTTTTATTAATTTTCATAAACTGTTTGATGTTTTGAATGACGGTGTTAAATTGTTTTTAGAAAGCATTTTGCTTATAATACGGCTTTCTTGTCCTGTATACGTTAATGAAATATAATTTTTATGTGATTTTAATTGTAAGTCTGGATAAATTTCGTTAATCGTGAGTTTTCTCAGGTTTTTATTTAAAATGTTTTTAATTAAATTAATTGGATAGCCGTTATTTTTTGCAATTTTTAGAATGATGTTTAATTCTTTATTAAAATTCTGAGTTGACATAGGAATATTGATTAATCTGTGGATCTGTGTAATCTGCATTGACCTTAAATCCCATAATCTTTATTTCGGACTAAATAAATTGACATTTCTCAGGGTTCAACGTCCAGCCCGCATCTCGGATTCTCTCAAATGCATGGCGTAGACGAGAAAGATGTTCTTCAAATATGTCACTGAAAATACCAATATCATCCAAATATAGAAGTCACGTTAAATTCATACCATCCTCCTTGAGTTACAAATGCGATAAGATAATAGTTTGTTGAAAAAATTCACTTGGTTTGTTTCACTAAATTGTTTATTTTGTATTCGACTAGTTTCGGCACTGGGCCATTATCAAGAATAATGTACAAATATAGTTTTTTCATATTTATATAAAGGTGTCAGGTAATAAGGGCGTTCGAAATTGGGGAAATCCAGAGCTCTTCATTATCGTTGACCACGTTTTTGCCTGCTGCTCGAGCTTTACTAATCGCTAGGCCTTCCCGGTAATTGAGAATTTTTCCTTTATTACCTGTATATAAAATTCTACAATTATGCGCGCTAAAATAATGGTTAGAGGTTACACAATGTTTGACAAATCCAGTAGAAAGTTTATTATTGAGTATGTCCGTGCGATGTTCTTTTAATTTTGTTTCGAAGGATCTTCCCGTTTGCCCTACATATAAAGCGTCACATTCTTCACAAGTTATCTCATATATTTCACTGGTTTTCATTTTATTGTTTTCTGTTTTTATTTTATTATTTATCAACAGTTTACCTAAATTGATTGAATTGGTCATTATGATATTATAATCTTTACTCTTTATTGGGTTCTTGATTTTTTGAGAGAGATTTTTTACGTACTCTAACCTTTTCCAATTTATATTCTGTGATGTGTTTGCAATATAAAAATATTTTTGAAGTTGTTTTCGTTTTTTCATTTTAATCATATGATCGATTAGTTCTTCTTTATAACCATTATTAATAGCTATAGTTTTAATTGTTTTCAATTCAATTTGGTACTCTATGTTATTAAGGGGGATATTGAGTAACCTGTGCAAGAGAGAATGAAAAGCACTGAATTTGATTTGATTATGTGTATTTGAATTTTTGTGAATTATTGTATCTGTGTAGGTTTCTTTTCTAAATATCTTATATGATAATGTGTTATTGACTATTTTTGAAATAGTTAAGTCTAAAAAGTTGATGTTATTGTTTATTTCTTTTTCTACTGTAAATTGTATGCTTCTGTTTAAGGAATTTAAATGTTTTGTAAAAATGTATAATTCTCTGAATGATCCTGTCCAAATGCAAAAAATGTCGTCTACGTATCTTGACCAGAAATATATATGTTTGCTTGAAGACTGTTTTAGTAATTTATTTTCGAATTCATCCATATATATTTCAGCTAATAATGGTGACAGAGGTTTACTTTTAAGATATAAGAAATCACAATTTAAAAGTAAAACTCATAATTCAGATAAACAAACAATAACTAACATAAAAAACAAACTAAATAATAATAACGTGATCTTGTGCAAGGCAGACAAAGGTAATACCATAACTATATTAACTAAAAAGGAATACATAGATAAGACTGAAGAACTGTTAAAATCAGACATTTTCACTAACAAAAAACTAGACCCAACCAAAAAATATCAAACTGAATTGAAAAAAATACTAAAACAAAGCAATAGCTTAATTTCAGACACAGATAGATTAAAATTAACGTTAATGAATCCTAAAGCCCCTATCCTATATGGTCTCCCTAAAATTCACAAAGAAAAAATTCCAATGCGACCTGTAGTTTCATATTTATACGCTCCGACGTATAAACTTTGCAAATTTTTAAATACTCTAATCCCCCAGCTCATAAATTTCAAACCACAATTTTCAATAAAAAACACAATAGATTTAGTTAACAAATTAAAAGATTACTCTATCCCACCAAATGCAAAATTAATCTCGTTTGACGTGAAAAGTTTATTTACTTCAATCCCTACTATAGAACTCAAAATCATTTTAGACAAAAAAATCAATAATTCACCCATTCCAGACATACAAAAAAACAGAACTTAAAAATCTAATAGATATTTGTATAAAACAATGTTACTTCGAATTCAATAATAAAATATCCACTCTATCAGATGGATTACCCATGGGATCACCTCTGTCACCATTATTAGCTGAAATATATATGGATGAATTCGAAAATAAATTACTAAAACAGTCTTCAAGCAAACATATATATTTCTGGTCAAGATAAGTAGACGACATTTTTTGCATTTGGACAGGATCATTCAGAGAATTAGACATTTTTACAAAACAATTAAATTCCTTAAACAGAAACATACAATTTACAGTAGAAAAAGAAATAAACAATAACATCAACTTTTTAGACTTAACTATTTCAAAAATAGTCAATAACACATTATCATATAAGATATTTAGAAAAGAAACCTACACAGATACAATAATTCACGAAAATTCAAATACACATAATCAAATCAAATTCAGGGCCTTTCATTCTCTCTTGCACAGGTTACTCAATATCCCCCTTAATAACATAGAGTACCAAATTGAATTGAAAACAATTAAAACTATAGCTATTAATAATGGTTATAAAGAAGAACTAATCGATCATATGATTAAAATGAAAAAACGAAAACAACTTCAAAAATATTTTTATAATGCAAACACATCACAGAATATAAATTGGAAAAGGTTAGAGTACGTAAAAAATCTCTCTCAAAAAATCAAGAACACAATAAAGAGTAAAGATTATAATATCATAATGACCAATTCAATCAATTTAGGTAAACTGTAAATAAATAATAAAATAAAAACAGAAAACAATAAAATGAAAACAAGTGGTATATATGAGATAACTTGTGAAGAATGTGACGCTTTATATGTAGGGCAAACGGGAAGATCCTTCGAAACAAGATTAAAAGAACATCGCACGGACATACTCAATAATAAACTTTCTACTGGATTTGTCAAACATTGTGTAACCTCTAACCATTATTTTAGCGCGCATAATTGTAGAATTTTATATACAGGTAATAAAGGAAAAATTCTCAATTACCGGGAAGGCCTAGCGATTAGTAAAGCCCGAGCAGCAGGCAAAAACGTGGTCAACGATAATGAAGAGCTCTGGATTTCCCCAATTTCGAACGCCCTTATTACCTGACACCTTTATATAAATATGAAAAAACTATATTTGTACATAATTCTTGATAATGGCCCAGTGCCGAAACTAGTCGAATACAAAATAAACACTTTAGTGAAACAAACCAAGTGAATTTTTTCAACAACCTATTATTAACATAATGTTTCACCAAGTGAAAAATGAGAATGACATACAAGCGATAAGATATTTGTGATTTTCATTAACTCTTCTTTGCCAATAGCTACTGGACAAATCCAACGAAGTGCAATACTTACTTTTTCTCATAGAGTTCATAATGTCATCGATTAAGGGCGGTGGATAATTATTTTTTATGGTTATCTCATTTAACTTCCTATAATTTACACAAAATCTCCAGTCGTGATTTTTTTTGTTTACTAATACCATCGGCAATGCTCAACATAACCTACTGCATAGTTGTAAATCCCATGTCTCGTTTGCTAGTGGAAAAAATATCGCTAAATGTAGTCCTGTATCATTGTCATTAATTAATTAATTGTCTTCAGAAAAATGGAAACTGTGAAGAAGAGGACGAGACAGTGGAACATGGGTTAACCAACGGCCCAGCTCTCGCCCACCTTAGAAAGTTCATGCAAGGGAGTTCTAACCGAACATGACTAACATTAGGAAAACCCCTCCAAGCGTTGTGCTGTCCTTTGCTCGCCACCTTGGGTGGCTAAATGAGTGATAGAACAACGGAAGGCTGTCCCAGCCAGGGAGCACCACGGGCTTAGTGCTCTGGTCAATAATTTGATGGCCCTTGGCAAACTCGATCCAGATCCAGATCCAGTCATTAATTTTGCTTTGTCCTTTAGTGTGAGTGTATCTGAGATTTTAATTTCGGTTGATAAAATTCATTTTCGCACAGGAAACTTGGTAGTGGATCCATTATTACTTCCAAAAATCCCAACGTAGTATTTCTAAACAGCTTTGTAGGATTAAGCTATTAATTAAATTAAACAATTTTGAATAATACCCATCAACTGATTAGTTTCTTTCGATTCTATCTCGACTCGCTTCTGTATGGTTATTTTGCAATATGGTACAGCACGTTTACCTTCTAATATGTTTGTCCTGACTATAAATTAAATGTTCACACACATTTGTGGCTTAATTATCCTCCACCCATATTTTTTTCAAAATCTTAACATTTACTGAACCCTGTATATGGGTAATATCTTGAATTCTGTCACCACGAACTGCATGATAGGGCAGTATAGGTCGGATTCGGACTTCTTAATGGCGCCCCCGGTCCTTTTGATCTTCCTTACTCGCTGGAAGCACCTCCCGCCTAAAACAATTATTGTCAACACTAGGTTGATTGTTGGTCCTACTATAACACATTCTAGCTATATGTCCCGATTTTCCGCATCTGAAACAGATTGGTCTACAATCCGCAGTTCTTGATGACCTATTTACTTGTTGTGGGCCTCTATCTCGATTTTGTCTGAAAAAAATTTGATGAAGTCTGTTAGATTGAGAACTGTTATAGTTACTCCATTTTTGGTTCAGTGGTTCTGCAGATGTATTTCGTATAGGTAAAAGATCCGTCGGAGCGATCATAGATATCTGCGCTCTCAAAGCCGCACTTGGGATTTCACTTATTTTCAAAACCACTTCTCTTAGTTTTGTTCTGGTCATATTTGTAGAGAGCAACATTACATACTTTTTTAGAAAAGCTGGATGCATTCCTGATAAAAAATAGTCAATAAGCCGATTAACGCTTACCATTCTAAGCTCATCACAAAAATACAGAATACCGTCAAAGTATGTTCTCCTGAAGACCATAAGGCAATAGCATCAGATTTTACGTCTTCATTAAGTATGTACTTTAAAAGTGGAGTTTATATTGGTCGCACCAGCTATTTGAAAACGCTGCAAACTCAAACTACCTAAAGAATAAGACAATATTACCAATCACGGACTCAAACCGCGGTGGTGGGACAAATTGGTCGTATTGGCAGCATCTCTGAGTGTCATTTTTACAAGCTATTTTTCCGCTGTTGACGCTGCAACTGTTGCATCAATGGTGTTTGACACCGCGGGTTTGTTACCTGCCTTTGAATTCATATTTAATGTGATGTTTGCTTTCGCCACTGTTGCCAAAAACGTTTGATTTTTTAATGAAAAGTCATCTGTCGAACTTTTACTTTTACCAATTTTCATTGTCGTTCTGTATGGTATCTATTGCTGGAGGAGAATGAGTAAGTTTAGAACTTCTAGGAAAGGCATTGTCCTCGGACTGGGCAAGTTCCGTACTTCGACTTCGCGGTTGTGATTTGCATAAAGATTTATTAAAAACCTCTAATTTTTATCGGTTGTTGTAATCGTGTTACACGCCCTTGCTCATTAAGACCCCGACATGCCTTAATGCAGCGATGGGATTCGCACCGCGTAACTAAGGTGTGAAATATAATGCGACGGCTCATCATCACTTACTAGCACAATATAAATAATTCAAGCATAAACAACATTTTTATACTTGTGCACTAACTTGCTTATAGTATATTTCATTAGGAGTCCAGAAAAAAGGATTTTTCCGTGCGCGCGTGACCGTTCCCGTGTGAGGCGGAGCCGAACACGGGAAGTCATGCAAGCACGGAAAAATCCATTTCTGGACGTGTAATGAACGCTATTTTTTATTATACTTATTTGAAAACAACAATATTAAGAGAGATATTTTGATAATTTTTTTTTTTCAAAACTGTAATATCTATAATAGTGAAAATATAAGTAGAGTTAATATTAACGAAAATCATATTTAATTGGAACTGTTATTATTAATAGTAAGGTTTATCGTACAATTAGTATTATTGTTAAAGTTTATTCCCCTTAGTATTTCATTTTCTTGAGTTATAATTGCAGATGTTGTATTTTCCGCATGAGATGGGTTAAACAATTTCCTTGAAACTTCTATTTTTCTTTGTATAGATTCTTCTATATATCCTTCTGCTACACTGGAAGAACGCCATCCTCCGTGCCTTTTCAGAGTAAGCAAGTCACCACCGCTTTCGACCAACATGGTTGCTGAAGAACGCCTTAGGCCATGTCCGGTATATTTTTCGTGATCATTTAGTTTTAGGTATTTCGCAACAAGTTTGGGGATACCACTGATAGTATGGCATCCAACATGTTGAGCGTAACATTTACGGTTTCGGTATGCTACAAATAATCTTCTGCTCTCCATATGTTTAGGCCGCAAATCTGCATATTTGCGGTAAAGTGTGCGGGGCTCGAATGTACATCCTTCATTTGAAATCGTGAAACTTCTCGATTTATGATTTTTTCCATCTCGCAAAAACACGACAAGAAAACTACCATTATCTTTAATATCGTCTAAACTTAAACGTATTAAATCATCTCGACGGCACGCACCGAATATTCCAAACACTAATATTACTTTTGCTAATAGATATTGCTCATCTGAAGCTTCACATAAAAATTTAGTTACTTGTTCTGCTGTAAGAACTCTTGATTTTTTTGGTACGTAACCCACCGCTTGACGCTTCAAAAATGCTACAGTTTTTCGAAAAATGTTCGTGTCAATATTTTCTTTAATAGCCAAACAGCTTTTTACCATGGAGAATCTACTCCATAAAGTTGATGATTTCATAGATTTAGCCTTTTCCGAAAAATAGACTAAAAGTACATCGTCACTTACATTTTTTATATTCTTCTGAGCCCGCCATTCATTAAATATTTCATATTCCTTTTCGTATCTTGTTTTTGATTTTGTCGGTAGTAAATCTGCACTTACTTGAGCCGCTTGAGCTAATATGTCGTCTGGAACATCAGGATTTTCATCTAAGTCTGAGTACATTTTTTAAATTGGCTTTCACTGACACAAAAATAAACTTCAAACCTTATCTGCTACTATGGAAACATTGGTTAGCGCACAGAAAGACCGCACAAACAAACACTTTCTGTGCGGTCGCCTGAAAAAGTGACGATTCCATTATTCTAGAGGCATATGGAATCAAAGTGTTTTCAGATAAGTATAATAAAAAATTTATTTATTAAATAAATCAAATTTGGGAGGAACTTGCAAATTCGGCGCATCCACCACTTGTCACCTCTTGGATCACTGCAAGCTCGTGAATCGGGGTGGTGGCTCTTACCTAACTTATAAAAATATATTGTTTATAATTTATAACTATAGAATGTATTAAACGACCCTAGAAACTAGAATTTTTTCTTAACGTACCTTCTTTGTAACTGTAACATTGCAAATATTGATATTTTGATTAGTATTAAGACAAGAAACTCTCCAAAGCTAAAAACAAAAGTTATTAATTAATTTATTAAGCAAATCAAATCTGAAATTTGCTATTCATTATTACTCTTTCTTTGTCACTTACTTATAATGTTAATATCTTTGAATTTGTCAAGATTCATTTGCTTGGAATATCATTATTGTAGAGGTTGTGTTTTATTTATTTGTTGTTATATATACTATATTTTTAAAAATTTATGTAGTATTGAAATTTGTAATAAATCTAGATCCTAATTGAATGCACCATTATAACTAATGAGCTCAGCACCCTTTTACCTTTAAATAAGACAAAAATAACATTCCATATCTTTTGTAAAAATTTTTGTATTTTAATAGATAATTATTTATGACAATTTATATAAAATAAAATGAAATAAAACATTGCATTGCGGAAGATTTTGAAATTTCAATTTAACTGATTTATAAATTTATAAATATAAATTCCTCACTAGATTCGTTATGTCATAGAAACAATGAAATATGTACACAAACGTATGCCATTTGACATACAGTTTTGACAAATCATTTAAATAAACACCATGTCTTGAATAAATTGCAGTGAAAAAACGCATTCAAAATGATGCACATGAACGAGGTAGACGACTTGAAGGGTACCATCGAGTACTCTGACGAGTCCAAGCAGAAAACCATGTACACCACCTTCGATGAGACGTTCAAACTAAAAGCCGACGTGGAACAGATGCGCCGAGAAATTCAAAAACAGAAGGAGATCGTCGAAAAACTACAGAAGGCCGTCTCCGTCTACGAGGTCTCTCTGACCGAAAAGGATAGAACCATAGAGAGCCTCCGGCTCCAGATTAACGAGAAAGAGAAGGTGATAAAAACTGAGTTCGATAACTACGATAAACTGATCTTGAACCATGTTGATATGGAGAAAAAGTTGATTTCGGATGTGGAAAAGAGCACGGTGTATGTACGATCTTTTATTGTGGCCGTTATGTTAGTTGCTGCATCTTTAATATTCATTGTGTAGTTAAATATGTGCTAATAAATAATATACATGTAAACGTATTTACCTATAATTAATTTTAGGTTAAAATATTGATCTATAAAAATGTTTTAATGAATGTCCATTTAAGATTATTGGATTGATATAAATCTGAAATAAGACCTACTTTCCAGTATATTGTATTATTTATTTTATTTTTCTGAACTAGTTTCGGGCTTTTTGCCGATACAATATACTGGAAAGTACGTCTTATTTCTGATTTATATTAATAATCACCCAGAAAAATGGATTATTCTACTAATTATATTGGATTGGTTTGAAGAACATATAAAATAAAATAACTGAACACCATGGCCTTCTTAACCGATTTCTATATATTATGATGGTGAATGCCTTTATTGCAATTAAATGAAAATTTCTTAGGATATCTTTAGTTATCCAGGTTACGGATCACTAAATCTCAGTTCACAAATTATAGAAAGGGAAAACACCAACAAATCATACTCGCTAATTGTTTAGATCTGCTGCAAATATTTTTATTTGCATTCAAGCTCTTCTACAAGGTAAATCAATGAGCATTAAAATCAAGAACATACTACTAGAGAAAAGCTAGTTCATTTGTAAGATAGAATCATTACCCTTCTATTTACTTTAGATTATCTCAAGAAGTATATTTAACAATATTTTCGTGCTGTCTCAGTTAGACATATAATATATGGTTGTTCGTTCATTATTGCACATTCGACTTCGCCAGTTTTACGGAGGAGGCTTCTTATATTTTTGTGCGATATTCGTAGTTCTTTAAATTTATGAATATTCACTTGATTTTGTGAACCTCGTCGTGTATTCTTTCCATTGTATAATCGGCTATTTCTTGACCTCCAAAAAAGTTTAAACAGAGTTATCTTGATTCATACTGACCATTGATCATATTCCCATTTTTATTTTTATTCGCGTCGTTGTTCTTTCTATAGTTTATTGAACTGTTTTGATTGATAAGGTTCAATGTTAAGATTTTGTTTTTGAAAATTTCTTCGAGTTTGTTGGAGTTAATCTCAGCTTTTTTCTTCTGTCGTTTCTGCACAATTTCTGTGCTCGGAATCTCCTTGCCATCTGTGAGTTCCAATATTGGCGATGATTCATTTATTTCGATTTGATTATAGTTTATTCTAGACGTTGCCGAAAAATGCGTAAATTTAATTTCGTTTTCTGTATAGTTGTTATTAGATGGGGCACATAGAGATGACAGTTGCATAAATTTAACAATAATAATTTAATATAATAATATATTTTTTTCTTTCAGACATAAAATAGTGTCGTTTTGATTGATGATTATTATATCTTTTCTCGAAGTAATGCTATTAAATACTCAACTTCGACAGTATTGAATGAATTGTCCACGGTCATCCGATTCAATGACACTTTCACTATTACAACAGTTTATATACTTTTGATCTAAACTAATGGCACTAATGGTTTGTTAGTAAATTTTTGCAATTTCGGCAAGGTTTTGTTTGCAGCTCAGTAATAACGTCAATATCAGTCGCCATTTTCTAATTTTAGAGAAGTTTGTGCCAGATTGTGCCAGGTGACGTTGCTATTGACATTGGTGTTTTCCCTATACTTCTCTCGAAAACTATGAGGTTTACACAAAAAGGCTATTCTTAATAATTTGAAAAAAAACGTGTTCTTCCACTCAGACCTTTTTTAGCTTCATGTGATGGAATCTCCTATCAATAGAACATTTTCATCATTCGGTAATATTTTAGCCATTGGAGGCATATTAAAGTCCATTTTACATGGAACTTTTTTAATGACATTTGAATGACTATCATAGGACAATGTTCTTTGAATCCTAGATTGTGCTTTTACTGAATTTGTAAATGACCAAAACTTTTTAGGAACATTCTTAATTGAATTCTCAATTTTTATAATGTAGTTTTAATAATCCTCGGATATTAAACGGCAAATTTCTTTTGGTGTATTAGTAAATTTTAATTTGTAGTAACTATATTTTGTTTTTTGCAACATTTTACGATAGTAGTTTTTAAATTTAATTAACCTAATTCTTTACGACAGCATTACATTTTGTTTTAGGGATACATCTATCAAATAGGGAATATATTGTGTTATAAAGAATAGAATATGCTTTATTAGAATCGCTACAAATTAAAACAACGGATTATAAATAAATAAATTATAAATGTTAACAAAATCCGCTTTTTTTTAAATTATAACTTTCAACGTTATTATGTAAGACATTAATTTTAAGCATATATATACCTGTAATTTGTTAGTTTAATTACTTTTAGTTTGATAATGACAAGTTTAAATAATAATATAGAAACTATAAATAAAGTCAGTGTTATACAAACAAAGTTAAAAAGTTTTTTATTTGTGAAGAATAATGTATAACGAAGTAGAAGCCTCCACCGTTAAAAGTTTGATCAATGCTACTGTAGCTTATAAGGCAAAAATGTGCTTTAAACTACAATTAAAGGTAAAACAAGCATCTTTAAATATCAAATCCAACAATGCTTAAAAATGAAAGTTACTCCAAAATGTGTGCAAGTGAAAACCAACCTTCAAACAAGAGCTGCAAAGAACGCTGTAATATCAGGCTGATATTATTAGAAAAACATGGATGAAAGATGAAGTTAAGTCTTACAAACGAGATATAATGTTCACATATATCAAAATTCTGCATTGCGAACTTACATTTACACCCAGTGGAATTTAATTACCTGGATGACTACGTTAGAGTAAAAGTGAGCCGTGTTTGCCACAAAAAATTTCTGGTCCAGTGGAAGAAACTCCGCGTCCTTTTACAAGAGAAAATGAAGAAAACGGACACCAAGAAGAACCAGTCCAGCCATATTCGTACTGAGACAAGTTTTTGTCCAAGTTTCGTAAACCATTCCGAAGTGCAGTTTGAAAACATGGAAATAGAATTTCTGAATTTAGGCCCAAACTATTCTTCACACATATCACATAAGAACAACAAAAATACCTTGATTGTAGAATCAGAACTAGCTCTAAAAGATGTCCCTGGCTGTGAGTATACTAAATATAAAATAGCTAACTTATTTAGAAAAAATAACTTTTAATAATTCAGATAGTTATATAATTAAATCAATTAAGAAGAAAATTAAAGATAACAATTTGATTGTCACCAAAGCAGATAAGGGGAATTAAGTAGTTGAACAAGAAAAATTAATCTATATATCTAAAATCAATGATTTCATACAGGCTTCGGATGTCATAGAAGTAAACACAGACCCAACATCTAAATTCCTAAAAACCCTTAAATCCGTAGTTAATGAATCAAATTCAGTTTTCACTAATATCAATAAATCTTGGCTATTTCCTATTAATCCCGTTTATCCCAGGTTATATGGACTATTAAAAATCCATAAAAATAACTTACCTATCAGACCCGTTGTTTCGTTTATTAACTCACCTGCCCATAAAATTGCATGCCATTATAACACAATTTATAAAGAATTAACCGATTTTATGGACCCTAGATCAATTAAAAAAACTTATGTAACACATTAAGAAATTACCAATTCCCTCCTAACCACAAACTAGTATCATTCGACGTAACTAACATGTTTGCTAAAATTCCACCCACAGATTGCTTAAATTTAATAAAAACATCATTTGATACAATCAACATTAATATTTCAATTAAAACAGAATTTGTAAATATTCTTGAAATCATTTTACTAATAATTAGAAAAAACACGAAAATATTTCGTAAAATCTACAACAAATGAGTCTTATTAAGACTACAAGAAACAAATCACTTTTGAAACAACTACTTTTCTAGCTAATACTTCGACAGACATTAAATGATACAAAGTAATTTGCGAGTTACAAAATAGCAAGGCTATCAAAGCAACACTAGTTTGAACGTATTTCTTTCTTTAAAATGAACTAAAAATGATTGAATGTACGTTAAATAGTTTTATTATGTTTTAACCACATTATTTGTGGTGAATTTTTCAATTCAGTGTAAGTATGGATTACCACGTAGTAACGGTCGCAACCATTCTCTTTATCAACAAAGAAATGATTTTTTTAAACACCTGTATTTTAAAAATACGGGTACGCACTATCCTACAGATTCCATATTGTATGATGCATTAAATTGATTATCAAGAAACTATTTTTCAAATAAATATTATAGTTAAAAGAAGGCTTAGGTAAGAACTATTTTTTCAATTATCAATTCCTATAAATCATTTATTAATAAAGTCCGCATTTCTTTCATGTGCACGTCTTGAAGTAGTTCCTACAATAGATATATTTAATTTTAAGAGCTTGAAACAATATTTTAATTCAGTATGATATATACTAACCTAGCTTTTATTTACTTATTTACTAAGCATTAATTTTACTTTTAGTTTATTCATTCAATTTATTTTCATAAGGATCATACAATTTGTAGGTAGGTGTTATTCCGTTGATTGTAGTTAAATAAGTTGTTAACGGTGGACGCGGAAGACGTCCTCGTGGTGGACTGGCAAGGAAGTAGCACCGACGGTACTTTCTGGAACCAACACGCACTGGAGGCGGCCCAGGGGTTCCTGGCGAGGCTCACCATCGATTAGCAGCCGCAGGCTTCGATTAAACAGTTTCCCGTCGGTGATACTTGCTTGAGCTTCCACGCCACGTCAACGTATGGGCACCGGCTAGCTGTGAAACAGAGTAAAGAGCAAGAGAAAGTGTGTAAATTAAACATGGGGCCGGAGAAGAAGAAAATATTACAAAAGATAGACAGACAGAAAATAGACATAGAACAATATACAATATATACAAGCAAGGCAAGAGGCTTGAATCGGCGAAGCCGACCAGGCTGACCACCGCTGCTGATGGCAGACGACTGGTAAAGAGCGATGGCCGGAGCCTGGTTTTATATGGTGGTCTTCGGTGACGCGGCTTTGTTTCGGTCACGTAGGCCCCGCAATTCCGGGAACAGGTAATGATCCTCTTCGCCGAAAAAGGGCCCGTCCTATTGTTCCACACTGGCAGCTGCACATTTTGGAAAATTATCTCGTTTGGATTATTTCAATAATGCGGAATTTATGCAAATTGTTATTAGGAGCAATGGGTAGCTCGTAAAATGGATTAAAATATAATTACGCATTTGTTACTACGTTCAGGTAAACTGAACGCCGGTAACAAAGTAAATAATTATTGAAAAGATATATTCACCAATTTAATATGACATATATTGCCTAAACATTGCACTAATTTTCTTAATTCTGCGGATTTATAACTGACAACTAAAAAATCTATCAACGGCATCAAATAGAATAATATTGTGAGAACATTAATTATTATTTTCCTGCTAACAACAGCCACATACAAGTTTTTAAATTTATTTAACAGATGAAATACAAATATTCGTTAATAATAAATTTACTAATTAATTTCACTACCATTTTAAATTGAGCAGAATTATCAAAAAATATATTTATATTTGTAATAATACACAACACGCAAACATTTGACGTCATATCAATTATTAAAAATATCGGCTTAAATTCAATTACTCGATTTGTTGCTGACCGTAATAACGTGGATGAAGTAATTAAATTTTAATAAATCCCTTATATTTGATAATATTTTATTGAACCATTATGAAAATATACAAGTTTTTCTATATAGTAATTACTCTGTCATTATTTAAAATCCTCTTTAATAATACTTGGGATGTTCTTGTTAAAAATTAGATAACGATCTTAATAAAATATCGGTTAAGTATCTTATCACTGCTAGATTACACGAGAATATATAAGCAAACATAAATTATTAAAGCAACATTCACAAATTTTCATCTCACTTAAACTACTAATTTATTATAACAAAATTAGTCTCAATTAAAAAAATGTTTGCTGTATTTTCAGTACTTTCATTACTATGCGTATTTGTTGTAAATGCACAAGGTGAGTTGCACTTACAATGTGTTTTTACTTCTGTAATTTTACTGATATAGAAAATTAAACATTCTTGTTATAACTCTATTGCAATTATAAAGGAAAAGTTCTTTTAAGTTTTAGCAAAAAAATATGCATGTAAATACTTTTTTAATTATAAACAGATTCGATTTGATCGATTATTTCACTAGAAAAGTAGTGTACACTGGTATTATTTAAATTAGATTTAATTATAGAAAATTTTTGCATTGCAGAGAATATTCTTATAATTAATATAACATATATATTATATATAATATAATATTTGTATATTTTATGTTTTGTCACGTTTGCTGTAATGTAATGATTGTATTAACGGTATCATCACAAGTATAGTATAGTTTTTTTACTTTTAAATATAAGACAATCCATAAATTATTTTTGAATACCATGTATCAATCATTATCGTTCCATTAATTTAATAATAGGAATATAGAAAACTAATACAAATTTTTGAATTGTTAGTAAAGCAGCTATAGATACAAATGAATGGTATTTATTTTAATTACTATATACATTTTTATTTATTATTTAGATTCATGTACAGCATTTGGTGGTGTATGCACTGATACAAGTTTCTGTCATGAATCGTTAGTCATCAGATCTAGACATTGTCCAGACAACGGAAAAGTTTGCTGTGCAGGTAGAATTAATTTAATAGTTAATGTCGAAGCCTGTTTTAAAATACCTTCTGATTATAGCTTCTAAGTGTTCAGATTTAGGAGGAGAGTGCACATCTTGGTGTCCAGAACATATGTGGGAATTTGGTCAGACGGCAAATGACTGCTCACCTGGTACGCATTGTTGTATTTTGATGTAAAATTAAGTTTTTATTATTCCGTTGTAATAAAGAAATACATTATTTTTCATTATTTTTGCATTATTATTTGTACGTATAAAAATATAGTGTTTTTTTAAATATAACTTTTAAAAACATATTTTCTTCAAAAATACATTTTTATGAACACCTAGTATTCTTACAATAATTATTTTAAAAACTCTATAATTGTAAATGATGATGGATTACAAGTAAATCATAGTTAGCATTTAACATGTTAGCAAGTAAAGGAAGCTAAGCTTCCACTACAACGGACAAATTAACTTCCTTAAAGAAAGATAGTACTCTAAAATTTCAGACCCAAATCCAAAACCTTTAAAAAAATATCACAGGATTATTCTCAGATTTTGAAAAATTTAAAGATGTCAAACAAAATCCCTTACCTTCTAGGCTCTGTGGTCTTATAAACCTCCGTTAGTTTTGTATATTAGTAGTGTTTCAAGAGATTAAATTCAACTATGTAATAATAATAAATACATCAAATTTGCCCCAAAACCTTCATTGGAAAAATCACTCGCTCTATCCGAACGACTTAAATCAATAACAACTCCAAAAAACTGAAAACTTGTATCATTTAGCGTTATTAGTATGTTCTTCAATATACCAATTAAAGAATATCGATATATTATTCAAAACTTACTCGATAAAGCACATTGCAATTACTTTATTAAGTCAGAATATTATCAATGTTTAGAAAGCTGTATAAATTAAAATCATTTTAAATTCAATAATAAATCTATCAGCAAATGGCAGGTCTTCAAATGGGATCTCTATTAAGTCATCTTTTAACCGAAATATTCATGGCCAATATTGAAGAAAAGATTTTCTTACTTGACTTTAAAAATAACCACATTGGTATAGATATGTTGATGCCATAATAGCATCAACATTCAATGAAAAAAATATTCAAAAAAAAATTTAAATTAAATTAGTTTAGCTCCATTTTTAGAAAGTGCAGAAAATTTGTCGCACATGTATTTAAAGCAGTCACCTTGTTTATTTAAAGCTTTGACAAACTGCTTCATCAATCCTAACTTTATGTGAAGGGAAGGCAAACTAATTTTGGGTCACTAATGCATCACGCAGCGCATTTTTTGTCCCGGTACAAGTTTTTCTCTGAGTGGCCATTCTTTCTTAACGTAATGTAAATTTCGTGCTCGACTGTTCCACTCGCACAAAAAAACATGGATACTTTGTGAATCCAGACTGCTGACCCAAAATCATGAATATTATTTTGAGGTCTCCACGGAGTCATTAAATTGAAATAAACATAGTATTATACTAAAATATTTTCTATCGATGTATCAAGTATTTTAAAGAAATAATTTTAATGCAATTTAGGAAATATCATAAATGTACTTCTTTGCTCTAGTACAATATATCTCACAAGGTTTTTTTAATTTTGTGATAAATCTTGACGTGATGGGTTCAAACCATTTTCACATTTAGAATCAACGTACCCGTATTAGCTAAGGGCACTAATCAAATTAAAAATACCAAAAATCATGTCGGACTGAGTTATTGATAATGCAGTGCACGATACCTGTATCTCACCAAATATCACAAGAGGGCACTACAAATACAAACGGAATAGAAAATTCAACATCCAGGGCGAACAGAACCCGAGAAAAAATACACGATCATCTGACAACGAAATCAGGTCAACGAACGCAGGTATCCATAAATAAATCAGTGCAGTTATTGATTCGAAACAAAATAAACCATACAATATTGTAAGAGAAGATGATAATATTTGTGAGGCGAATCATTGTAGGGAAAACAAAGGTCAAGGACGAGGTAGTTTATAAATCACAAGAGAACAAATTGTTTCATTTTGGGAAATACAAACAAGACTATACCGAAGACAAGCTTAAAGCATTTCTAGAAACATAATTTTCAGAAATTTAATCTAAAATCGAAACAATAGATTCCAAACATGATAAAATCTTGCAAGCTAATCTAAAAGTTCTACGCCAGAATTTTGTATAAAGACCATGCTGAAAATGGCGTTTGGGATAGTTTCAATGTATTTTATTGCAAAAGGTTGTAGAACACCAGGGGGACCTATTTCAAAGACATATAGCGCCCCATACCATATTGCCGGGGGTATTGACTGTGTGGCGTTCTAAGGCAAACTACATTTTGCCTTTTACCGTCAAATCAACGGACACGTCTGCTTCCATCATAGGCCCCTAAGCAGAATCTGGACTCATCAGTAAACCCAATGAAATTCCGTTCTTCATCCCAGTTGAATCTGGCTTGACTCCACACCAAGCGATGGGCTTTGTGCAGCGGAGTCATCGGTAGCACCCAAAACGGACGGAACCCATAAAGGCCCACGACAAGAACCACGCGTCTTGCTTTACCGTAAAGTGTCGTGACGATTACGTTTCACAAGCTGTCTTAGGTACCGTTCTTCGCCATCCTGTATAATTCTAGGCCTACCAGAACGCCTCTGTCGCTGATAGTCATTTTCTTCAGACTATCATCTCCATACTTGCACTACAGTTGAGGGTGTAATTTCTAGTCTTCGGGCTATTTATCTTAAATTGAAGCTCGCCTCTTTCATACCAACACTGCGACTTTTTTGAAAATTACTAAATTGATGAAATTGACGGGATGCACGAATTCTAGTCATTTTAGCAAGGAGTAATATAAAAGCATCTAGTAAAAATCTAAAAATGATCTATAGACTGATAATCGGATCTAGTGATTCAAAATAAATAGCAAACATATCCGCGAAATACTTTTCGATTGTGTAAAATTAAAAGCTCTCTTAGGCAACAATATATCTCAAAATTGCACAATATCCGATAATTTGAATATATCTATAAATCTATAACTTCCTAGCAAATCTGCGAAATAGTGCAAGCCATCTTAGGACGAAATGCCACCTAAAATATTAAAATATACACCTAATGAATTATTAGAACCGTTACAATATCTGGTGAATCTTGCTTTTAGTACAAGGGTGTTTTAAAGAAAATAAATATAAAGAATAGTCATTGTTCAATTTTATAACAGAAAGCCTTCTGAAAGTTCTGCTAGAAATAAATTAACTACCGTTAAATATTTAGGGAGTTATTTTGACAAAAAAATTAAATAGGACAAACAAATTGATCATGTAACCTGTAAATTAAATTGCGCATATTTTGCTATTTTGAAATTAAAAACAAACTTTACAACTAAGTCTTCAATTGACATGAATAACGCACTTGTCTGTACATACCTGGTAAATAATATTTTATTATGGGGTAAAGGTCATATCACCAGAATATTCGTTGCACAGAAAAGAAAAATTCGATCTAAAACAAACCAAATCATGTCGTCATATTATATTAATAACAAAATACTAATAGTAATCAGTTTGAACATCTACAAGTGTGCTGTATATTAAATTCATTTAACCTTAAAAAATTTGAAGTAAATAATAGCAAACATAATTGTCGCGATGTAATTCGCGATTTTTTAGACTTACCTGGAAGGAAGGACCATTAACAACCCCCACTGCAGGGGGTTACTTGTTGTACGGCCTGCATGATATTGTCGTCCGTTTTTGGTACATTTGTAAATAATTCTTTGTATATATGTAGATTAAGTATGTGCCCAACCCAAGGCAGTGCATGTAATTCCCAGAAATGTACCTATGTTGCCAACAGTACTTTTGAGTTCCCAAACTGTCCTTGTTAGTTTTAAACACCTCCCCATAATTTCTGACCAATCATTGTATTTACCCGTCCAGCTAGATTGTAGTGGGAAATATTTCTGTATCTTTAAAATACTTGTATAATTTGTAAATATGAACGAATTCGATTTTAGAATACATCAAGTGAACATATAACGAAATTAACGGTGTTTACAATTATTTTATTCATTTCCCACGGAAAACGAAAGTGCAACAAACAATAATTATGTAACACGTCATGGGTCTGACATCTATAATAACTACCAATGCGATTCTCTAAGCAGATGGGCTTTTCACTAGATGAAAGCAAAGCTGTAAGAGTTATAGGTCCCTGATAGGAAGAGATATACGAGCACTAACAACTAAATGTTCGCACAAAGAAAAATTTGTTATAAACCGCCATTTGCACAAACAAGATGATTAAATTAAAGAACTACATTAACTTAATATAAAAGTCTATCATTTTTAATAAATATTTAATTGGTTTCGTTCATGTACACATTGAAGTGTACTATGAGCATTGTTATGTTTGCATTGTAGGGTCTAGCGTTATCTTGCTGGAAAATACCATCAGGTAGTGTCTGCATAATATTATCAATGTATTGACGAGCGTTCAATATATCTGGAATGAACACCAACAAGGTGATTTTTGTCCCAAACTGATTGCATCCCTCACAATGATACTCTAAATTTCTTTATTCTCCAGTTAATTTTGTAATTCCTTTGAGAATGGTCGTCATTGATCGAAACACGTGTCAGGAAACTGAATATACCAATATGAAACCAAACAAGTGTCTTATTTCAAAATCAGATATTATTCTTCATTCTCCTCGATATCGACGCACCCTTTTACGTCCATCTTTCTTAGTCATAAACAAAACCTGGATTCATCGCTAAACGAACGAATGTTGTTCCATTATTCAACCCAAACCTGCCGGTTTTGACACCAAGCCAGACGAGCAGATTTCTGAGGTGGGGTTTTTGGAAGACGTCTAAATAGACGGTAAGAATGAAGGCCAGAGGACGAAATATGACGACTTACAGCTCTTACCCAATCTATGGCAACCCACCTAGTTGTTTGCAATCGGTTCTGTGTGGCCATTCGTCTCAGAAGCCGAGCTTCAAGGGCGTTATTACGTCGCGGAGGTCTTTTAGCCAGACGATGTCGCTGTATACCTTCTTCTCGCCATAATTGTGTGATCTCGATTAATTACTATGCCAATTTTGCGGAACGATATACCTGCTTATTTCATGCTGATAATTCGACCCCTATCAAACTTCTGGTAAGATATACTAACGTAATCTTTGGGTAACTGCCAATTTCATTTTAGGAACTACCCAGTCATCTTTTTTTCTGGTATTATATTGATGGGTGTGCTTAGTTACACTTCCTTTCTCTTTGAATGCTTTTCGCCCTACCTTATTGAAATAAAATTGGCAGGCAGTCATTACTCTACTTTCATCACAAGGTTGAGAGATAAATAGTTCAGTGGTTTGTTGAAAATTCGTTTCAAAATTTGAATAACAGGTTAGACCATAATATATGTGACTCTCTACTAATGAGTAATACATCATTTTCAAACGGTCACGATCGAGGAATTCAGATGGTGATTTGATTTGGCATAACGTGTACCTCAATTTCCGGACAATATATAGAATATATGTCTAGACTCCTAGACAGTTTATTTCCCTACTTGATTAGATATTACAAACATATCAGCTTGATTTGACTACTAATTCTTGGAATGTAGAAATGGTGTCTGCTTGGCAAGAGAAGGATAGATATTTGGGTTTTTCTATATTTAGTGATGATGTTATTATCCAGATGATCAAAAATTTGTCTAATATCTTGTTCAACCTTCTCTTTCAGTCCAATACAGCTAGTGTCTTCGTAAAAAGCCGCTGTATCGTCCGCAAATGCTATCGGGGTTCCATTTGATCTAACCAAGAAGAGGATATGGCCCAAAACGGTCCCTTGAACAACATCACACTGAAAAATCTCCTCCTTGCTGGAATAGCCATCTAAATCAACACGTTGATTAAATAATTGATTTGGTAATCCTCTAATTTCCATGTGCTCTAGTTTTTGTAAGAGATGGTTCTGGTTAACGTTGTCGAAGGCCTTTTGCAAGTCTTTTTGTAATTTGTTTCTTGTATGTATTTTTTTAGAAATAATACCAAAGATATAATAAATAAATTAATAAATAATAAATAAAAAGACACATAATGATGTGCTATACGAATTTTGTTTAGAATTTCGAGATGAATTGAAATATGGAAAAATATACAGGGTGTTCCATTAAAGAAAAAGCAACTTTATTTCGTCCTGACTTTTTGTCCTGTATACTTAATTTGTATTTATTATAATGGTTTTTAAAAATCCCTAAAACTTTTGTATCTTAACATTTTTCGTTAGCTATCTTACTTTAGGAGCTATCCGACCATTTCCATACATATCAGCGACCCTGTATATTAATAATATGTCATATAACTGACTGACTAATCCGGATATGATTATTTGACTTTAAGATAGAGATATTTCACAAATATTTCTTGAACTCGCTTTAATTGTTTAATATGGGTAGCGTATAAAGGATTGATAAATAAGAGAAATAGTAGTGGTTCCAGACTGGAGCCCTGAGGAACACCGCTGGATGGATAGACATGTATGGACTTGTGACTCAGATATTTAGTTTTCTCTATTTGGGAGATATGGCTTTAATAAATTGATCATACCAACATTAAAACACCATCGTTCTAGTTTGTGTAAGAGTATGTTGTGACTTGATTGATTGAGTCAAATTTCTACTTAAAGTTTGTGTGTATAACATCGACTTGTATACATTTTCAAGGTGGTAGGATACAAATTCAGTAAAATTTAATAATTTGGTTAATGTTGATCTTCCTTTCATAAAACCATGCTGTCTGGTTTTGATACTGGTTTCGACGTGACTATATTTATGTATTCATTTATTTATTTATTTATTTATTTTTTACTTTACAATATCCTGTTAAAATAAGGTAAACAAAATTGAGATATATAAATTAAAAAATACAAAAATTTAGGTCACAGGACTTGCGGGCGAAATTGTGGACTATGTCCTGGGGATCTTCAGTACTTTCATTTTTATATAGAACAGAGCGAGGTATACTACATTGCGAATTTTTTATGAGCCGGCTCCACAGCTGTTTAGGATCAGAGTTTGTTGATTGCTCGGCACCTTTAATAAATAATCTGTGATCGCGCATTATATTGGGCTGAATTTATAGTATTCCAGTTTGTAAACCGTATGTAATTTTTCGAAAATGGCCTTTTGTTCTTATTGAACGAATTGTATCAGGGCTGAACCAACATGGATATTTACAAGAGTTTCCTACATTTGTCCTAAGTGGTACTGTTACTTGAAAGATTGAGTCGAGTGCTTCATAGAGTTTATTACATAATACATCAGCGTTCTCTTCCAAATATTCAGAAATTTTCTCGTACATTAACGGAAGTTGGCTTTCCTAAAATTATATTGTATTCGTTTGACATTGGTATTAACATTTACTTTTACATCATTTTTAATCCCTATTAATAATTTATATTTTCATTTATCTTAATTCATATTATTAGCTGTCCTTATTTAATGAAATGGTCAATAAATGTGGAATTTGTGAACAAGGGGCACTCCGAACACTCCGTATTTTAAATGTAATGGCAAATGCGGTAAATCTATTATCTCCTGCTATTATCTAATCTATTATCTTTAGATATCCTACATTATTAATACGAAATCGAATCGAAATGGGATTGCTATTACTGTTGCCCCAGGTGATAACATTACTTTTTCTTTGGAATTGTTAAACAACACTTCAATGCATTTAAACTTAAAATAATGAACTCGATTTATTCACGTTTGAATGATCTGGAGATTAGAATTTCAAAATTGGAGAAAAATGACCCTAGTTTTTCTTTAAAATCCAACATTGCTGATGTATCTTGTGAAATGGAAAATAGATGGTCACGAAGATGTAATGTTCTACTTTGCAATTTAGTTGAGTCTAATTCCATGGAGATTAAAGACAAAATCAAGGACGATTTTCAGGAGATTGATAACATTCTATAGTCCCTTCAGGTCGATGTTAAACCGACCAAAGTGTTGCGCATTGGAAAGAAATCAGCTTCTAAATCGTACAGACCAGTTAAAATAATCTTCAATGATGAGCATTCTGCAAAATTGGTCCTGAATTCCAAGAATAGAAACAAGAATAATCGTTTGCACTTTAAAAGTGATCGCACCATCCGACAGAGAGAATATTTTAAGGAAATTAAATCTCAACTTACATCTAGAATAGAGAATAGAGAAAAAGACCTAACGATAAAATATCGCAATGATGTCCCCTATATTTCGAAAATTTCTCTTAGATCTGATGCTCCAAAAAGCTAATAGCCTTGTGCTTAACGTTAATATAGTCCATCCGTTGGGTCTTCCGTCTTACGTCACAAAATATCGCTTCGAGAAACGGCACAAAAACATTAAGTCTGATAAAGTAAACCAAATGTGTTAGAAAAAGAACGCACTGTAAAACTTTCATCGTTTTTTGAAGCGATAGTTTGTGACGTACGACGGAAAATCCAACGGACAGACTATACTTGTGTTTACGATATTATTATTACTGAAACATGGTTGTATGTGGAATTCCGCAATAGTCAACTGCAGATACCTAATTATGATATTTTTAGGGTCGATAGAGCCATTGGCAGTAGTGTCAGAGTTGGGGGTATTTTAATTGCTTTGAAACATTGTTTTAAAACTTCCTTGGTGTCTAGCAATGCCGGTATTGAACAACTATTTATTTCTGCCATTATGAATGGGATTAAGTGGAATTTATATTCCTTCTGACTCCTCTGAAGCTACATATGCAGATCACTGCAATGTCTTGGAATAATTAAAAGTGAAGCATAGATTTTTAAGTTGTGGAGATTAAAATTTGAACTCGGCTATACATTTGTCTCTCCCAGTTAGAAAGCTGAAACAATAATTAACGCGTATAACTTTCTAAATTTGAATCAAGTTAATATTTTATTCCAAACCCTAGAGGTATCTTTCTAGACTTGTTTTTTACAGATTGTGTCGATTTATCTATATCCATATCAGAAGACCCTATTATTAACACTTACCAACATCACTCTGCTTACACTATAACTCTTCATTTTAATGCCAGAACAAGACATATGAGAAGGTTTTTCTATTTAAACATGCCAGCTACTCGGGTATTAATGACTATTTACTTAAGGTAAATTGTTAGGATATTTTATCTGAGTCGGATATAAATATTGCTGTTAGTAAATTCTACAATGTATTGTATAATGGTATGAATGCTTTTATTTCGTCTAAAGTGGTAAGGAAAAAACATTCGATTTTCCCGCGTGGTTTAATAGTGAGCTAATCCATTTACTTAAAAGAAAGAAATTGGCCCATATTAGGTTTAAAAACACTAATAGTCAAAACGATTATTTAATTTTTAGTAATTTGAGGCAGGCATGTAAAAATATGTCGACTAAGCTTTATGGTGACTATTTAAAAAGAGCTGAATCTGTTTTTTCCAATTCACGCTCTTTCTGGAATTTCGCTAATGAAACTCGCAAAGAAAATGGTTTTCCTAAGTATATCAAATATCAAAATATAATTGCAGAGGGTGGAATGGATACTGTTAATCTCTTTTCGACAACGTATGTGAATAATACTAGAACTGATGCCTCGAATGTTTTTATTAAAAATAATCGACAAGTCTTAGACTCGGTATTCTCAATTTCAGTAGCGGAAGTTTTTAATAATATAGTCGCCCTGAAACCCTCTCTTGCTGTTGGTCTTGATGGTGTGCCCAATTATTTACTGATCAATTGTGTTTACTCGTTTTGTTTACCGATTGATATGTTGTTTACTAAATCTTTATGTTCAGGGATATTCCCTGATGTTTGGAAACAATTTTGTTTTAATCCGATTTTTCAAAGTTGGTGTCATACTCTGGCAATGAATTACCGTGGAGTTTACTTGCAGTCGGCGATTCCCAAATTATTGGACAAGATGGTTAGTGATTATTTAGCGTGGATATCACGACCAGTGATTTCGAATATGCAACACGGTTTTATAAGTGGCAGATCTACTGTTTCTAACCTACTTGAGCTCAGACAGTTCCTATCGAAGGCCTTGGACAAACGCAAATGTTAATGCGTGGATGTTATCTACACGGACTTCTCAAAGGCTTTCGATAGAATTGACCATTCGGTTTTAATTCACAAGCTGAAATTACTGGGTTTCAACTTCTCGACTTTGTCATGGTTGGGCTCATTCCTATCTAATCGATCACAACAAATAAAAATTAATAACTTCTTATCTCATCCTATAATGGCCACTTCCAGTGTACCTCAAGGTACTCATATTGGTCCGGTGCTCTTTATCTTGTTTATAAGTGATCTGGTAGATGTTGTTGAGTTTGGGAATTGCCTACTGTGCGCGGATGATCTAAAATTATTTCAAATGTTCGATAGTTTGGATTGTGAGTACTTACAGGTTGATTGTGGCAATGTGAATGATTGGTGTAGTGCAAACCATCTAAACTTAAATATCTCTAAATGTAAAGTTATGACATTTTTAAGAACAACTAGCCACATGTAAATTTATTATTTGTTAAACTCATTGCCACTGTCTAGAATTGATTCCTTTAAGGATTTGGGCGTTGTTTTCGATAGTTGTCTTTCATTTAAGAATCATATAGCTGCAACTTGTGACAAAGCAAAGAGACTGTGAGGATTCATTCAATATCTTGCAAGGGAGCTTAGTCCTGAATGACTTAAGGTCTTATTCTGTTCTCTTGTAAGATTCCACCTTGACTACGCTTCTCTGGTCTGGTCGCCTTATCTTCAGATTGATATTGTGAGAATTGAGAGGGTTCAAAACAAATTCTTAAGATTCATTGAATACAAATATAATTTAGAGCATGTACAAGGCTCGTATTCAAAATTTTGTCAATTTTGAAAATGCACCCTCTTGCAATCCGTAGATCTATTTCAGACTTATGTGTACTTCATGGTATATTAAATGCATCTATTCATTCCTCTGTATTGTTGTCTGAAGTTAATATTATGGCTTCTAGTTATGCTAATAGTTTGAGAAACAGCAACATATTTCTCGTGAAAACCTTTCATTCTAACTGGGCCTACAATAATTCGGTAAACCGTATGATGAGGCTGACAAATGAATTGAGCTCCAAATAGTGGTTCAATATGTTTGATACTAACATCGGAAAGTTTGAACGCAAGCTTAAGAATATGTCTTAGTATGCTCTTTTAAGTCTCTAATGCAATTCTGTGTGTTTTCATTCTCTGACCACTTCCCCTAATATTGTAATTTTGACTTATTTTTGTTTTGTTATTAGGTTAAATATAATTTTTAGCTTGGTTTTTAATATGTCTAGTTTAGTCATGCTTATAGTTCTAGTTTTAGGTTTAATTTAAATCTTTATTATTATATTATAAATGGCAGAAAGACCTACGGTCGATAGCCCAGACAGTGATGGACTAACACTAATCATAATGTATATATGTAGTTTTGTAAATATGTTACTGTAATAAAGATGTTGTATACAGGGTCCTGCAACAGTGCGACGGGCTTTCCTAGCGCCTTTCTCATGAGAGATAGAAAAAAATGTTTCGTATAAAAATTTATTGATTTAAAAATCTCTATGCCGTAAAATTATTTTCAAATATACAGGGTGTCCCAATTTTGCGGTATAACAAAAGCAAACATTTTTTTAATGGAACACCCCGTATATTTTTTCATTTTCTAATTTGAATAATATTTTATAACTTGAACCTTTTTTTGGTTTTTAATTTCGATGTGGCATTTCCGAGTTATTTACGTTTTTCTGAAAAAAATGTAAAAAGCGGAGGTTCACAAAAAAAATATTCTGATGTTCTATTTAAAATTTAAGAAATTTTCTTTTTCCTATGGTTGGTCATAACTACTGTTTATGTACCAGTGTTAAAAATTTTCACTTTTGAGGAACCCTGCCTTTGTACCAGACACGCCATTTTCTAAAATTTCAAATTGTCGTAACTCTTTTTTTTTAAATGGAATCATATATTTTTTAAAATTTTATATTATTCTGCATCTAATTTCCTACAAAAAATATTAAGTATATCCTATACCTAGAAGTGATATTTTTCAAGATATAAAAGAATTTATATTTCAAACGGTTCTTGAATACGAATTTGTTTTTGAATAGATAGCTATGACTGAAAAAAATGCATCTGTCAATTAAACAATTAGTTTGACATGTAAATGGGAGGTCTGAATTACAAAAAACAAAAGAAGAAAGCCTATCATCAACGAGGAACCAAAAAGACATTGGTGAAGGAACTGGCATAAGCAAGAGGTCAGTACAAAGCATTCTGAAGAAAAATCGATATCAAGCATATGATATTCAGTGCTATTGGTGATTCCTTATAAACAATTTCAGGTTTTGTTAGATCCGGAGATCTATCAGGTCATTTGGTGGGTCCATTCCTACCAATCCACTGGTTGGGAAAAATGAAATGCCCTGACGTCTTGTGAAAATTGGGCAGGTGCTCCGTCTTGTTAAAACCACACCCTGTTTCTTGTTAGTTAGGGTACATTAGCTAACGTTTCGGGTAATTCAATTTGCAAGAAGTACAAATACATAGACCTACTGAGATGGCCCTCGAAGAAATGTTGACCTACAACATGGTTTCCAAAAATTCCGCCCCAGACATTCGATGCTGATGATCAACTTGTCTCATAACATGCGGATTATTAGTTAAATAATAGTGAAAATTGTACCTATTGACAGATCCGTTGTTATGGGATGACGCCTCATCCGTGAATAAAATATATTGGAAAAACGCAAGATCCTCCTGTATTTTCTGTCTTCCCCAGAAACAAAATTCGGAACGAAATTGAAAATCAGTATTACTCAGTATTACTACGTAGCTGAATATGATATGCTTGATATCAATTTTTCTTCAGAATGCTTTGTACTGACCTCTCGCTTATGCCAGTTCCTTCACCAATGTCTTTTTGGTTCCTCGTTGATGATAGGCTTTCTTCTTTTGTTTTTTTGTAATTCACACCTCCCATTTACATGTCAAACTAATTGTTTAATTGACAGATGCATTTTTTTCAGTCATGGCTATCTATTTAAAAACAAATTCGCATTCAAGGACTGTCTGAAATATAAATTCTTTTATATCTTGAAAAATATCAATTTTAGGTATAGGGTATGCTTAATATTTTGTGTAGGAAATTAGACGCAGAATAATATAAAATTTAAAATTTTTAACACTGGTACATAAACAGTACTTATGAACAACCATAGGAAAGAGAAAATTTCTTAAATTTTAAATAGAACATCAGAATAATTTTTTTTGTGAACCTCCGCTTTTTACATTTTTTTCAGAAAAACGTTAATAACTCGGAAATGCCACATCGAAATTAAAAACCAAAAAAAGGTTCAAGTAATAAAATATTATCCAAATTAGAAAATGAAAAAATATACAGGGTGTTCCATTTAAAAAAATGTTTGCTTTTGTTATACCGAAAAATTGGGACACCCTGTATATTTGAAAATAATTTTACGGCATAGAGATTTTTAAATCAATAAATTTTCATACGAAACATTTTTTTCTATCTCTCACGAGAAAGGCGCTAGGAAAGCCCGACGCACTGTTGCAGGACCCTGTATATATATTTTAATATTTTATGGTTGAAATTGTAAATTGGGATTTCCCGTTAATTACCAATAAATAAATAAAATAAATAAGATGTAAAATTTTTGGAAATCACCACAAATTATTACCGTTTTATAAATAAACGAATATATGTGTTAACAGATTCGAACGGCGGAATATATAAACATTCAAAACAAATAATTTCGTGATTAATAACAATTCGAACATAAACTATTTCCAGGTTTGTATTAACAGCGATATTTTCATTTGAATATGTTATACTATTGCGTACTATTGGCAACAGTTCTTTGCGCATTATCGCGCAATTTTTGTTTCATTTTACACCACACTGTCTCAATAACCGTTAATAATAGTTGACACCTTACTGGTTAGATATTAGATAAAAATCAAACAAAATAAACAAAATATCGGTTAAGTACCTTATCACTAACAGATTGCATGAGACTATATAAGCTAACAAAAATAATTCAGTAGCATTCACAGAATCATTGAGATCTCTCCAAAATTACTAATTTAGGAAACTTACAATTTAAAAAATGTTTGCTTTGTTTTCGGTCCTTTCATTACTATGTGTATTTGCTGTAAATGCACAAGGTGAGTAACACATTCAATATATTCTTAGTACTCTAATTAAACTGACAATTCTTGTTAAATAACTTGTCTTTTAATTTTAAACTAAATATATTTTAATTAAAATGTAGTTTTTCGCATAAAATATATGAAAGTTAATTTTTTATATTGCGAATTAAATAATTATATATACATCATTGATCTTGTTAAATTTAATGTCCAGTTTAGAAACTATGTTCATGAATAAATTTAATGTTTATTCTTTAAAAATTGTAGTAAATTTCGAAAATTAAATAATGTTAATATAATATTATATTTCAGAATATACAGTGCAAAATTTTTAAGATTATCCTAAGCTTAGCTTATCTTTTGCATTGCAACTTTATAACTTCAATCAGAACATGCTAAAACCCCAACAAAATTGTAGTATGCAACATGCAGAATTAAATACTTGATCAATATAGTAAAAATAATACATAGATCTCCTGGTCAAACGGATTTATTATTATGTAGAGCACGATTATATTTTTTTTTAAATAACTTTAATAGGTTTTAGTATTGATATGGAAATATTTTCTCTATTAAAATCACTTTTTAATATACATATTTTGTGTTTTCTTACCAAAAAATTCTTCTAGAAAAATGGAGTACACTGGCATTAATACTTATATGTCTTTAATTAAGTTTCAAAGAGCACATCTTTTGTATTTCAGAGAATATTATTATTATTATTTTAAGATATTATTGTCTGTATATTTTATATACTTCCTCATCAACTGTTAAGTTGAGTAATAAAAAATGCACCAATTACTAGTTTAAATAATAATGATTGATATTATTACTTTATAATAATAGAGTCTTTGTGTTTCGGTAACTTTTAATCATTATCACTTCTATAAAATAGTAGTAGTAGTTTTTGCTATCGACCTTATGTTTTTTTGTCGTTTTTTGTGTATATGAGCTTGTTACATTACCGCTTCCTGAAAATAAAATTAATTTACATGTTTTAATAGTTACTTTAACAAGTATTGATACAAATTAATGATATTCAAATTTATAACTACGTATATATTTTTATTTTTAATTTAGATTCATGTACAGCATTTGGAGGTGTTTGTACTGATACAAGTTTCTGTCATGAATCGTTAGTCATCAGATCTACAAATTGTCCAAATGACGGTAAAGTTTGCTGTGAAGGTAAAACCATTTATCACTTAACGGCTTAGTCTGTTCTAATATACCTTTTGATTATAGCTGCTGCATGTTCAGATTTAGGAGGAGAGTGCACTTCTTGGTGTCCAGAACATATGTGGAAATTTGGTCAGAGGGCAAATGACTGTTCATCTGGAACGCATTGTTGTATTTTGTTGTGAAATTAAGTTTTTATTCTTATATTGTAATAAAGTATAAATTTTTTTTCTAAATTACTCTATTATTATTATTTCTTTAATATGATTTATCATATTAACAAGTATAAGTATTTGATTTAAAAAATGTAGCTGAACCTTGTATTTCACCAACTTTCTAAAAAAATGTTAAATATAGCGAGCACAGCAGTAATATCCACAGTAATTATTATTATTTGAACGTATAGAAAAAATATATTATTTTTACATATAACATAGAGAATTATAACGACATTAATATAGTTGATTTTTAAAATCTTTCTTCAGGGAAATATTTTTATGGACATTTAAACCCTAACTACTTTTACCATAATGTTATTAAAACCTAAAATACAAATATGAGAATTTCATTGCTTTTCTAAAATATTTTAAACTATATTTACTAATTTTTATTATTTTAATAGGATGTAAATATAATTAATCTACTTGGATATATTATAGATAATAATTGTATATCTGAGGAAAGGGCTTTCTAAAAAGAATCGATTGCGAAGTCGTCACGGTTTTTTTGTAAAAATTATTTTTTTCTAAGTAGATGTAGTTCTCTACCTTAAAATATAATAAGAATGGTTACCTTATTTTAATTAATAGAATATAGTAATAAATATATCATTGTATTGTAATTACACAAGTATACACGGTTTTGGACTTGAGCAACCAAAAGCTGTTTATAAGGTAAATTTGAGGGCTAAATCCAAATCAGCAGCCCGTTTTTTAAAACTGGTTCTAGTTTTCAAAAAATTCAATAAATGCATTGTTTAACTGGCAGAAAGGCCATGGGTCATAAAAAAATTAATATCTATTGTTCTTGTAAATACCCATTGTATAAAGTAATAAATAAAGATGTTTGTCTCTCTCTCATTGTTTAACTATTTTTGACCATTAAAGGCCATATATTGAATTAAAAAGTATAAATCAGGAATGAACTGAGTCTTTTATACTGCTTGGGATCTGTTTTACACATTAGGGCCCAACAGTAGTCGCTCATCATGTCTTTGTCCCAAAATCCTTGGTATTGCCTATCCATTTTCACTATATTGGTGTAACCACTCTCCTTGCTCGTCGCTCGTATCGCACAAGTTTCGTGGGGAAAATGTAATTGTAGAAAATGCATCTTGAGAGAAATTCGAGCTCCAATTTTGTGGTAATTTTGCAAAAGGTTGTCGATTACTTGCTTGTAATCCGGCGATTTGTGGTTACCGAGAGAGTTATTAAAAACTCTTTAAAACGATTCCCATGCTGCTGCTTCAACAGGCGTTAAACATTTTGTAAACTTTGCATCAGCCTTTAGTTTCTCAGGTCCGACAAATATTCCTTCTTTAATTTTTGGCTGTCATTTGGAAACAACTTAATTAAGTACTGGAAGGCCGTCCTTCACGATTAAGTGTTTTGACAAAGTCCTTAATAAGGCGAACTTTAATGTGAAGAGGTGGCAATAAAACGTCCTTTGGGTTCACAACTGGTACAGAGATCACGTTTTGTTTTCTCATATAATCATGTACAACTGTACTTCTGTCCCACACCACAAACACAAAAAACAGCAAAATATCGTGAATCCAGATTGCATCCCAAACAACAGACCAATAACCTGTAATGAATATGTAAATCAGTTAATATATATTTCGAAATTAAGTACAATTAATTTATTTCTCAACCTTTAGATCGCCACAAATGTTCCATTGATATCCATTGTATTTGATCTTGGCCAAAACTCTGCGCATTGTGTCGTAGCACTCCTTACTTTGTACTGCGTGAGCAATCGAAATGGATGTTTTTTTTACTTTACTTTCTTTTACTTTATATCTAGTGCCATGATCTATAAATATACTTTTTTATCTGGCAATCTAGTCGCTTAGGCCATATAGTAGTCGTTTGGTTAGTAAGCATTTCTGTGTTGTGAGTAACTTAAAAACTAGGTTTTATATGCGGTGTTATTGGCGAATTGAATTATAGTGTTTAGTTATTCCTTTCTCTAACATTGAAAGTGCTAAAATTCGATGGATATATGAGTCTAGTGCTGATTTCTTGATTTGTTGTGATTAGAAAAAATCATTTGGTATGATGGTATCTGTTGTGGTCGGTTTTTTATATTTCAGTTTGTTATTGCGAATGTTTATTGTACGATTGAAGTTGATTTTACGATTCTTCTCTATTATAAATTTATTGAATGTGTTTATTAATGTTGTTCAGTGCCTGTAAAATATATACAGTTGTTTCATCGAACCTCCCCATATACAAAACACATCGATACCAATATATGATGTCCTTTTTCGTTGGATTATTAGCGTTTAGTATTTTTTTCTTTGAACGATTTCATGAAAATATCTGCGAGCAGTGTTGAAGTTGGGGAACCCATTGATAACCTGTCTGCAGGTAAAATCTGTGGTTAAATCGAAAATAATTTTGTTTATAATTTGATTCATAGTAGAATCTTTTCTCACTTCAAGGAAACTACTCTCACTTATAAATGTTTCTGTTTTTCTTAGTATTCGTCTCTGTTAAGAAATGTGATTGTATTTCCTTTGTCTTCTTTACATATTACGAGATTGTGTTATATGCACTTTTGTGCATAAACGACGAGAAATTAACCAATAAACACACATCTCGATATTCCTGATTGGTTTGGGATTAGATCATTTAAATCGTCAACAAAAATCCATATAATCACACACTAGTTTGCAAGCTACTCAAAAAGCAGAAACGGATATACTTCTTTGTATACCTGGTCTCCAAGAACAAGAAATACAGAAAGTACATTTGTAGATGTACCATTTGTGAATAACACAAAAGTCAAGTAACAGTTTGAATCACACGCATAAAAAGAAGGAATTTTGAACAAAATTTGTCAATAAAAAAATAGAAAATACTGTCTCGCTAAAAAGAGTAGACAAGATCAAGTTTGTAAATGGGTAGGGCAATTACATTTTTAATTTTATAAATGAAAACAAGAATACATTTTCACTGTTGTCATCTTTTATTATGTATTATTTTTAGGTATTTACAAATATTGTAAAAATTTTACAAATAAACACAGCAGTTTGTTCCAATCGGGCAATCGGTAGCTCTCATTCCAAGGCCGATGATTGTGTGAGGACAGTCATCAACGCATTCGCCTCCTAAGTCCTTGTAGCACTTGGCGCCTATCATAAAAAAAACAAATAATTCTTTGTTTTTAATCCATAAATGATATTTACTATACCTGTACAGCAGACCTGGTCGGGATTAGAGCATAATCTGCCCTTAATAAGTAATGATTCATGGCAGTACATGTCATCTGTGCATATTCCACCATATTTTTGGCAAGTGTCTAATTTAGGAAAAATAATAATTTTGCATAAATTTAATTATATTTCTTAAAGTAAAATAATTTACACGTACCTTGGGCATTTACTGCCAATACACAAACCAATGAGAAGATTGAAAAAAGGGCGAACATATTGACTGCAATGTGTTTTTGTGGTATGTGCTATTAACTAGCTTTGACTGAACAGTGAATAAACTTAATGGTTACTGAGTTTATATAGTATTATCAGTCATTACCTATTTTGATTAATATTAGATAATTTTTGATTTTTAAATTATTATTTTTTGTAATCTCGAATTGTATTAAATTTTGGAACGTAATCGGAAGAAACACTTGAACTGTTTTATCATTAATTAATTGAATTAGTTGATTGAACTTGATGGAAACTTATAATATATGAAAACAAAAACACTTGTTCCCAAGTGGCAAAAATATCTCTAATAACGTGTAAATAAATTTCTAATATATCACTTTTTTTTTAATTGTAAATATATGCAATATTTAACTTTTTATTTTCAAAATATTTAAATAGGTAATAGTATTAACATTTAGGAAATTGTAATTATTAATTATTGTATAAAAATCCAAGTAATTTAATAAATTAAATTAATTCTCTAAGCAAAATTAAAATAATATTGAAGTAATGGCAACTATTGGGGGATAATTTATTTAATTTTACCGGATATTAGACAAAGTTTCTTATATTTACAAATTTATAAATATTATAGTTTAATATAATTACAATTAGTTTCGATCTCTCTATTAGATTTATTTTAATAGTTATCATCCCAATGTACTATATTTTATTCGTTGCTTAAACTGATTTTAAGTTAAGTTATTTGTATTTTCTTCACGTTATTATTATTACCTAATGATTATAATGTGATCTTTTCAAATAGGCCATACTTCTTTGCTCTATATTTTGTACATATTTCGGTCATTTTAAAGAAAATCGTCATTCTTCAGGGCTTATAATGATATTTTTAACACAGACGTAAAAAATAAATTAATAATCGTTTTTGCCGCCTGGAGACAAGTATATAAGTTTTCATTATACTCAATTAACTAAATCAAATAATTATTGATAAAAAAGTTTTAAGTATTTCTTCCGATAATTATGTTCTATTATTTAATACAATTTAGGATTATAAAAATTGATAACTTAAAGGTCGAAAAATTATCAAAAATCAATCAATATAGGTAGTTACTGATAATACTATATAAACCCAGAGAAACCGAACTCATTCACTGTTCAGTCAAAGCTACTTAATAGCACATACTACAAATAATACATTGCCGTCAATATGTTCGCCCTTTTCTCGATCTTCTCATTGGTCTCTGTATTGGCAGTAAATGCTCAAGGTAGGTGAAACTTATTTTACTTGAAGAAATATAATTAAATTTATTCAAAAATATTATTTTTCCAAATTAGACACTTGCCAAAAATATGGTGGAGTATGCACAGATACCATGTACTGCCATGAATCATTACTTATTAAGGGTGGATTATGCTCTAATCCCGCCCAGGTCTGCTGTACAGGTATAGTAAATATTATTAATGAAAGTATAAAAAAATAGTTATTTGGTTTTTATTATATGATAGGCGCTAATTGCCATAAAGACTTGGGTGGCGAATGCGTTGATGACTGTCCACACACAATCATTGGACTTGGAATGAGAGCTACCGATTGCCCGATTGGAACAAACTGCTGTGTTTACTTGTAAAATGTTTGCAATTTCTGTAAATATCAAAAACATTACCTAATAAAAAAATAAGAACAGTAAATATTGTATTCTTGCTGTATGCATAATTAACCTAACAAAAAATAAATAGTTTTAAATATGATTGAGTTTTAAAAATTTGTTTATTATTATTACACAATAGTTTGTAGTCAAAATATACGCCAACGTCCTTGAGGAGTGTGACTCTTTGTATTGGAGTTGTATTGATACAATAATTAAACTGAATTGGATTGGATTTCCTAGTAAAAAACATAGATTTACATTTACCAACATTCAGTTCCAGTCTATTTTCTCGACACCAATTAGAAACTGTATCTAAGTTACTTTGTAAATGCTAACAATCATTCATATTATTGACATTAGAATACATTTGTCGATCATCATCGTCCACAGTTCAATTCTTCAGGTAGATCATTAGATCAACGGACCTAATATTGAATCTTGTGGCACACTCGGCGTTGAGAAGTAATAATAATAATATATATATTTATTACGGAAATCTCCATTTTACATAGAATATAAAAAAATTATAATTACATGAGAAAAAAATAAAAAATAAAAACTAAAAAACTATTTTTAAAAAGTACAAACTTATATACTACTACAATGCATCCGAATACATATAACTTCAAATAAAGCATTTTAAACTCCGTTTAAACGAATAAAAGTTAGTTCCAAAAACATTAAAGTGAGGATGGTTATTCAATATATAACACGTCTCATTATTCTTCGAAAAGGGCTATTAAACGAATAATTGTGTTTAAAAACTCCAACATGAAAAACAAGTTTACGCCTCGATTTAACTAAATAAGGATTGGCCATAAAATGAAGCATTTCAAGTAATATTGAACAATCAATTCTACCTGAAATAAGTTTATGAAAGAAACATAATTCAAGTTCAGTCCTTCTTGAATCTAGAGATATAAGACTTAAGCTACTTAACGTAACGTTTGCATTAAAATTTGAATGTGATATACCAGACCTAAACGAAATATACTTTAAAAATTTGTTTTGTACTCGCTCTAATCTTAAAATATGAGTTGTGTAATACGGAGACCATACAATGCTAGCATACTCTAACTTAGAGCGTACCAAGGAACAATAAAGCAATCTCAATGTGGATATATTAAATCCATCCATTTCTGATTATAAAACCTAAAGTTCTCATTGCCGTTCGTAGAATTAAGTCAATATGATCTATGAAATTTACTCTAGAGTAAAAAACAACACCTAAATCATTAATACAATGAACCCTTTGTAAAACCAAGCCATTTAAAATGTAAAAAACATTAATATCACTATTTTGTTATTGTTTACACTTATTAACATTAAGGTATAAATAGTTTTTATCGCACCAGGACTGTAAATTATCCAGATCTGATTGAATATCAAATTGATCACTAGGTTGAGTTATAGATTTAAATATTTTTAAATCATCTGCAAAGAAGAAATATTGGCAATTTTTTAATGAATCACTAAGGTCATTTATAAAAAGTAAAAATAGGATGGGCTCACAATGCGTTCCCTGTGGAACCACCGATGCATCGCGATGTTACATTTATACATTTGGATTTTGTATTACCTATTTTTACACATTGAGTTCTGTTGCTCAAGGAAGATTCCAACCATTTTAAGGCATAGACATAAAATTGATAATTTCTTAATTTATTAATTAAAATTTTATGGTTCACTCTATCAAACGCCTTGGAGAAATCAGTGTATATAGCATCGACATGATGTCCATTCTCCAAGGCATCTAATATGTAAGATTGGTAAACCAATAGATTGTCACTGTTGAACGTCGTTGGCAAAATCCGTGCTGTTCCGGGATAATTAAGTTTCTTGATAAATACATTAATTGCGATGAAATTAGTTTATAAAAAACTTTAGGAAGCGCCGACTGAAGAGCCACTCCTCTAAAATTTTCGTCTTCGCTCTTTCTGCCTGATTTATATATAGGCACTATGAAACTATGTTTCCAAAGATCAGGGAACTTGCATTGAGCCAAGGACGCACGAAATAACAAATATATTGGCTCCGTGAGAGTACAGACACATTTGCTTAAGAAATCCCCTGGAATTTCATCAGGACCGATAGAGATGATAGTTCACTATAAATTTCATTTATATTAATGGATAATTTATCACCACACGCACTATAGCCACTTAGTTGCTCATATTCTGAAGAATCCCATGTCGCTTTCCATTGATACAGTGTAGTTTTCGGCAAAGTTGTCCGCAAAAGAGTCAACAATAGTATCGACACTGGAAATGGGGCATTTTTTAAATGTCATAATTTTGGGAAATCCTTCTTCACTCTTCAGATTTTTAATATGGCTTCAAAATTTCATGAGTTTTTTACTAATATCAATTTCTATATTTTTATAATATAAATCTTGTAATCTGCAACTTCGTTGTTTACATTCGTTCCTAAGTCGATGGAATTTTTGTTTGTCCACATCTGTGCCACTGAGTTTGAATAGTGCATGCGCCTTTTGTTTGTCCTTTGTTAATTTAATTAACGAAGAATCAAACAAAACGGGATATTTTTTACTGCGTATTATTTTTATAGGAACAAATACATTTATAATGTAATATAGATGTTCATAAAATAATTCAGTGATTTCATTGATATTAACGAGTATTCTTCAAAAAGTTTACACCTATTAATCTGACTTAAATATCTATTAATTTCGTTATAATTTGCTCTCCTAAAATCTTTATATGAAAAAGTGGACATTAATGTCTCCTCATACCCTAATTTCAACGAGCAGCAAATCGCTGTATGATGTAAAGAATTTGTATTCAATAAGTCGATAGCGTCGATGTATATTTGGAAAAAAGTTTGGTTACGATTCGTTAATTTTTTTTAGTTGTAAGGGCCTTAGAATATGGCAGCATTATAGGCATTTAATGCTTTTCTTTTTCCAAAAGAACAAAAATACGACACATGCGGCAAATAAGATATGCGCTGTTTATGGTGAAGGTGCTATAGCCGAAAGAACTATGAGGAAGTGGTTTGTTCGGTTCAAAGCTGAAAATTTTGACCTTGAAGATCAAGACGCGCGGGCAGGCCGTCCACCACAGACGACCATATGATTAAAGCAGAAATCGAGAATAATCCATACTTAACATTACGTCAAATAGCAGGAATACCAAATAAATCTAAATCAACTATTCACGACCATATTGTCAAGCCTGGCTACGTAAACCGTCTTGATGTATGGGTTCCGAATGATTTAACGGAGAAAAATCTGTTGGATCGCATTTCCATTTGCGACATGCATTACAAACGCAACGAGGAGACACCATTTCTGAAGCAGGTAGTGACGGGAGATGAAAAATCAATAATTTATAAAAATGTTCAGCGTAAATGGTCTTGAGGAAAGCGTGATGAACCACCTTTAGTCACCCCAAAAGCCGGACTTCATTCGAAGAAGGTAATGCTCTGTGCCTGATGGTATTGGAAATGAATTCTTTATTATGAGCTTTTACCAAGTAATGAAACAATAAATTCTGAAAAGTATTACTCCCAATTAAAGAAATTGAAGACAGTAATCGAACAAAAACGTCCAGAAATAGCGATTCGGAAGAGCGTCGTCTTTCATAAGGACAATACCCGGCCTCACGTGCTTTTGACATTTCGACAAAAATTGTTGGAGTTTGGTTGGGGTGCTTTACCTCATCCACCGTATTTATCAGAGCTAGAACCAGGCGGTATATATACACCCCCAATAATAATATCTCTCTCTTCCGATTGTTACTAGAATGAATAGTTGCTCTACCCGATGTTCATCTATACTAATTTCTTGAGCACAGATATCCTTTTTTACACCTATTAAAATGCCACCATCTCGCTCCTTAGAACTATTTAAGTGCGACCGATCTAATCTATAAACATTATAGTCCTTGAATGATAGCTCTTGATTTGAAATTTCCGCACTAAGCCAAGTCTCAGTAAGAATAAATATATCGTAACAACATACATTCACATTTAAAGACATATTATTAATTTTGGTACGCATACCGCTGGCGTTTTGGAGGTAAATTGTTAGTTTTTTATATTGTTAGACTGTGCAGATTTTATGTATTATTTCGGACTATTATTGAAACATTTTATTATTAGACCGTTTTCACCATTATTTTTTCTTCCATTTAATTCATTATATAAACTTTTAATATGCTTTCTTTGCATCTCAGTCAAATCAGTTTTAATTTTTATATTGTCATCAGTACAAATAATTTTGGCTAATGATGTTATTATTCTTCGAGGAGTCTCCTCATTAGAAACAAATATTTTTATAGGACGAATTTTATCGTTAACCTTGCGACCAATTCTTATAATTTTATTTATAGACGAAATAATTTCCGGATCATTTTTAAATAAATTATTAATCGCATCAGTATCACTTTTAATGCGTGTTTCTATGTTACCAGAAGATGACTCCTTAATATTTAATACAGTTAAATTTTTAGATCGTCTACTGCGATCACTAATTTCGTCAATTATACTTAAATCGTTAGATATTGCATGTACTTCTTGTTTCGCTTTCATACTCTGAATTTCGGCTTTTAGTTGTTTATTTTCACTATCAAAATTATTTAATCTAACAGTAATAGCCTACATCGACAAAGCAAAATCATTTAGTGTTTTTTTGAATATTAGCACTAAATACAGATAATCGCTCATCAATAACACTTTCAAAGATCCTTTGCATTTCCGAGAGCATAATTACTGGAAATTGTATTAGTGTGACTATTAATAATGGATATGGTAGGAATTAGATTTAAAGCTTTTAAGAGTGACATAGGTTTCACACTAATGTAAATAGAAATTCATTAATAATTCTGATGATTTGCAAAAATGAAAATTACTTATCCATTCACATTTTATGTGTTAAATTGTTGTGTTATTTAAAAATTAAGGAAGATACCGAGATTTTTAAAGCATACAGTGATAATTTACCCAATATCGTGGCATATATGTTAATGGAATTTATAAATCAAAATGATTGTTACAATGCCGGAGTATATATTTTAATTGATTTTAATTATGATAATAGAAGTGAATGTATACAATTATATTGTACACAGAACTTATTTACCCATTCCTAATAGTTAACCTAAAAATTTAAAAACAAGAAACAATTTAAAACTGTCCCCCGCGGCAACATAACATTGTAGGTGTGACTAATTTAATAAATTTATAATTATTTTAGATCAATGAGGGACTACTACATGCCGTAATTGGTTATTTGCAAATTAAAAGAACTGCATGTACCATCCTTAGATAAAATTGCCCCTAACATAGAATAAGCTCATCTGATTATAAAGTCAAGTTAGTGATATGTGAAGAAGAGGAAAACATTCTGGATGTGAAATGTTTGGATTTTTCTGTTTCCGAAGGAGAATGTAAACATGCAGTTGGCTTTTTAATATGGGCACATCGTAAAAGTACCCAACTAACACCAACTGAAATTGAATGCTACTGGAAAAAAAAGGAAATTAAGCTATTAATTATTATTAAATACTGCAAATTAAACTTTTACGACAGAAAATGTTGGTATTTTATCTAAATCGTATATAACCAATCAGCAGGCGAAACATTTTTTTGAAGAGACGATAAAAGGTGAGAGAGAATTAAAATGCTCGGCACAAATTTTACATTAGTTCGATTATACAAAAGCTGGAGATGAACCTAATAATTTAAGTATGCATTTATTATTGCATTGTTTCATAAACTCTGATGAGGAATATAGTTATAAGGTATTTTTAAAATTTGCTCATCAATTGAGGTCTCGCAATCTTGTAAGAATGGTGCAAATGCAAGAATTGAACAAAGTTCAAATAAACTATGATTTGAACTTCGCTATGGAAGGATTACAGCTTCAAAAATATGTTTGGCAGCATCCTGTAAAACTAGTGATGGTATTTTAGTGAAAAGTGTGATTGCTGTTTCTAATATGTTCCTGACAAAGGCAATAAAGTGAGGATTATACTTGAAAGATAAAGTTGGCAATAAAGTGGAAAAACAATTAAATATAAACATATAAATTTGATGTTTAATATTAAATAACCAGCATCCAGAATTTGGCGTTTCGCCCGATGGAATATCAAACGATGCAGTGTTTGAAATTAAATGTTCGTTGTCTTTAAAAACTGTAACTAATTATTTGTTAAAAAACGGTCACATATCTCCTAAATGCAAATTACAATTGCATTTACAAATGGTAATGTTAAATTTCAAAGTTGGTTATTTATGCATTGCAAATCCTTCATTCGAAACCAACAACAAAATAACAATAATTAAAATTAATTACGATGAAAATTATTTCATGGCAGTATTAGTAAAAGCAAAAATATTTTGGAAAAGAATGATTTTTTCTAGATTATTAGAAACTGTTTTATAATTTTTAATTTTACTTTAATAAATATATTAAAATTAACAATAAACAGAGATATTACAAACAATTTATGAATATTTATAATTCTATTATTTTTGATTGTAAATTTACTAAACTTGCACGTGGATTAGTAAATTTAAAAGGGAACACGTTTGTACTTAAAATTCTGCATTTTTTGATAATTGTCGAATCTTTTCAATTCGGACCTTTTTGCTAAACCTTGTCTTAGTGGTAGTGACAAAGATCGTTTTCTGTCAGCCTGACAGTGGAAGATATGTAGAACAATATTTTTCTTCATTCTTATATATTTACCAACGAACTTTTAAACATTTTAATGAGTTGTCCATGTCTTTTTTTAACTATAAATATTGAATTAATGCTTTCAAAAAGCAGAATTTATCATCAAATAAAATTAATTGTGACAGCAAATTAATTCATTTAATTCTAAATTCAGCACCACTAAACATCTGCTAAATACTGATAAATTGTTAAAGTTTACAGTTCCCTAAATTATAATTCAGTTGCTTAAGGTTAAGAGGTATATGGAAACAATGCTGGGTAAACAAAGTTATTAGCAAAGTAATTTTTGAATGCTCATATTCTCACCGATGTTGCTCGATTGAAGGAACCCAGTCCTCGAGCACATGAGCCATGATCTTGGTATTCTCATGTGCAAGAGGTAAGCAGCTATTTATCAATCCATTTTAACATAAAATTGCACAGCACAGTACTTACAGGCAACAGGGAGATATTAATTTAACCGGGATTTTAATTTAGCGAACTGTTAACTTTGTCAATATATAACCGGCTCATAAAACTAATATTTTCTTGAATTATTAAGCTATTTAATATTTACATTGAAATGATCCTCACAAACGTAAACTTTTGATGTGTTTGAGATATTTTTATTATTTCTTCTCATTGCTTTTAACCACATTTTTTTTCTTTTAACCTGTGTATTAGTTGCATTTGGTAACGATATAAATAAATAATGTTATTCGGTGGTTGAAAGGTAGTATTTACACAGTGCGGCATTAAACAATATTTATAGTAAGTCGAAGTGTCTTCCAGTGTATAAAAATTAGGATCAATAATAAATGTAGAATTCAAATGTTTTCTGAAGAAAATTAAAGTAATCAGTTTCACTTAGTGAGCTTTCAAAAATATATTGACCGAGAATTATTAATCCAAACACACCATGGATTAAACCCAAACTTAATTTGTAGTTTTCTCTGTGAAACTTCTCGAGGATTCTCTTAAGTTCATCTATGTTCATTGTGGCGATTAAAAATACCACAATTAGTGAATCGCGATTCATCTGTTCATAATATTTTTGTAAGAAACGTATTATCCTCTTGACAAATGGGTTTATATCACATACAGAAGGCCATTTGATAATTACAAAATTTTATTTTTGTGCTGGTTTTTCATTTTTATTTAACTTTTTAGAACTAATAATTACAATATTGCTGGTTTTATGGTTTCCGTTTAAAAAAATGTAAGTTTGCATCATATCTCGGAAAATAATGGCGATAAAAATGTTCTGATTATTTTTTATTAATCTGCATGAATTTATCTAAAACTTTGTTCTTTACAGTTTTTTCTATCTGTTATAATAACCGAGATATATTGATTTGAAAAAATTGACACTTTTTACTTTTTTCAAAATATCTAGTTACCCTTGACTTTTTTGAAAACTTTGAAATTGGAATTTTATTCTTCTCGTTAATCTACATTTCTTTCCCCATTTAACCGTTTCTCTATCTCTTATAGTTTCCGAGATCCCCATATAGAACATCGAAAAAAACTCACCCTGTATATTTCTTTACCCATTTAGGTTATCTTTTTGTTTTGTCTTATTTAACTTATTATAAAACATATATAAAATTAATTTTAAATTTCAAAAAATTTCTTTCTTTGTATGATAGGCATAAAAGTAATTTTGCGAGTTAATTAATTAAATTACTAATACAACGTAGATTTCACTTTCTCCACAGTATATACTGTAAAGAAAGTGAAACCTAACCAAGAAATATAATTGAAGAGATGGAAGATAGACGTAAACGTAAATGTAATGTCATTTTATTTAATCTACCTGAATCGACTTTTAACGAATTAAAAGATAAAATTTCTGACGATACAAAGGGTATTCAAAATAACGGGTGTCCAACAATTATTGTCCCGGGTGGCGTTGGAATCAAAAACGTAGGTCGATTATTACATGTGTAATAGTATATTACATAACGAGAGGTGTAAGTCATATATTACGTACGAGTGGAAAAAGTTGCGCACGAGCCGTGAGGCGAGTGCAGTAATTTCACGAGTACGTAAGTGACTTACACCTCGAGTTGTGTACTATACTTTTTCTACTCCCATTAATTATAATTTGGAATACTTTGCAATATTTAGGTTATGTTTCACTATTAAAACACTTCGCAGCATCGAATACATGGCCCAAAGAGATGAAGGTTTGTATTTCTTACTAATTTCCCCAAAATAGGCGAATAACACATTTTCCGAAAAAGACTAAACACTATTCATACGCCAATCCATGAATTTACCGTAAACCACTTCATAACGCTCTTTGGATTTTTCCGGGAGAAGATCCGCTGCGGTATGTTCTGCTATTTGCCTAATTCCTCTTGGAGTTTCAACAATTTCTTCTGTATAGTGACTTTCACTCATTTTAACTATGAATAATTAATAATAATTAAACCAAAATAACGTCAATGTAATATGTATTCAACAACGATAAATGTCAAATTCATTTGTCTAGGCTACTTGATTTGAGTTTCGTAATAATAATGGTTACGTAATATATTACGTGCTAGTTTTTTCTTCATTACGTGCATGTATCATAATGCCATGGTTACTAATCAACAAACGATTGCGTTATTGCCTACTTACTACTATGGGAGTAGAAAAAATAAATTAACTGACATTTTAATTGTCAAACATAATTTAAATGTGAATTTAAATTGTTGTTAACTTTAATAAGTAATTAAAATATGTTTACTCAAGAACAGAAAAGGTTCTTATTATATACTTATTTTCGCAAAGGCCGTCGTGCGTCAATCTCCTAACGGATGTCGAAGGTTCTCCTTCTATAGTGATTCTTACGTTTTGTACATTTTCATTGCACAATAGCTCTTCACATCACGAGAAAATTATTGTTAATAATTACATGCGGAAATCTTGTATGAAATTCTTGCGACGTTAATTCCATTGAATACTACCATTCACCATTTTTCAAATGACGGCCGTTGCGAAAATAAGATTCTAATAAAAATCTTTTCTGTTCTTGAGTAAACATATTCGGATTACTTATTAAAGTTAACAACTCTTTAAATGCACGTTATGTTTGACAATTAAAACGTCAGTTCATTTATTTGGCACATGAAAGAATTGACCTACGTTTTTAATTCCAACGCCGCCCGGGACTGCAATAATTGTTGGACACCCGTTATATTACATTTGAATGTTGATGTGAATCCTGTTAAAGTGGTTCTATTGGGCAGACTCCCATCTACAAAACCTAGACTCATAAAAGTCATATTTAGAGTCGAACAATCAGCATTAGATCTAATGCTCACAACGACGACCGTAATTTACATTTTAGGTCAGACAAAACACCAGGTCAAATTCAGTATTTTAAAACTATAAATCAAATTTAGAAAATCGAAAAGCAAACGGGGAAAATGATATTACAATAAAATATCGCAATGATATACCATTCATCGCTAAAGTTTATGTTAGGACATCTCTTTCGGTAAATCCATAAAACTGAAGGTATACTACCCAGTATGCTGGTGGTATTCGTACCAAAATTAATAATTTTACTACTGATGTAAATTGTAATTCTTATGACATATTAATTATAACTGAAACCTGGCTTTATACTGATATCTTAAACGGTCAATTGCAACTTCCAAATTATCAAATATATCGAATAGATAGAACTACTTCTGGTATAGTGCGCGGTGGAAGAATATTAATATGTATCAAAAAACAATTTCAATCTCATCTCATTATAAGCAGCAATCTTATAGAGCATCTTTTTGTTTCAGTTTCAATTAATAAACACACTTTAATAATTGGAGGTGTATATACATATACTGTAAAGAAAGTGAAATCTAACTTCAATTATTCAATTTATTCACGTAACTCAAGAAATATAATTGAAGAGATGGAAAATAGACGTAAACGTAAATGTAATGTCATTTTATTTAATCTACCTGAATCGACTTTTAACGAATTAAAAGATAAAATCTCTGACGATACAAAGCGTATTCAAAATATATTACACCCTTTGAATGTTGATGTGAATCCTGTTAAAGTTGTTCGATTGGGCAGACTCCCATCTACAAAACCTAGGCCCATAAAAGTCATATCTGGAGACGAACAATCAGCCAGAGAAGTGCTTAGATCTAATGCTCACAACGACGACCGTAATTTACATTTTAGATAAGACAAAACACCAGGTCAAATCCAGTATTTTAAAACTATAAAATCCAATTTAGACAATCGAAAAGCAAACGGGGAAAGTGATATTACAATAAAATATCGCAATGATATACCATTCATCGCTAAAGTTTATGTTGGGACATCTCATTCGGTAAATCCAAAAACTGAACGCTGGTGGTATTCGTACCAAAATTAATAATTTTACTACCAGTGTAAATTGTAATTTTTATTACATATTAATTACAACTGGAACCTGGCTTTACACTGATATCTTAAACAGTCAATTGCAACTCCGAAATTATCAAATATATCGAATAGATAGAACTACTTCTGGTATAGTGTACGGTGGAGGAATATTATTATGTATCAAAAAACAATTTCAATTTGTCTCATTATAAGCAGCAATATCATAGAGAACACACACAATTTAATAATTGGAGGTGTATATATAAAGCCAGGGTCAATGCTTAATATTTATGAGGAGCATTGTAATGCTGTTGAACAACTATATCAAAATTTTAAACATCACACTTTTTTATTTTGGGGAGGTTATAATTTTCCATCTTTATTATGGAATGAGGGTGTCAATAAAACCAGCGGACAAGTGTACTCTTTCTATTATTGAATCGTATAAATTCATGAATTTTGGAGGCGTTTACTTCGTGGTACATTTTCGATGGATTTACTGGAAGCGCTGGAATTACATAAAATAAAAATTAACTCGGGAATTTCCGTCATTAACGACCAGGTTGACCTGTTGTACACCCCTCTAGTTGAAGCCTTTTAGCATATATACCTGCATTATGGTTAATTTAAGTACAGTTTGATAATTATTACCTTGTAATTGAGAAAATAAAGTATAAGTGGTATAAAAAGTTAAGTGTTTTTTATTTTATTTTAATGAATCGTATAACTCTTAATACTCGCCCATTAAATTGCATACCTAATTCAAGGTATCTTTCTCTAGACTTATGTTTTCTCATACATATGATGACATTATTACATTAGCAGACGACTGCATTTTTGATGCTTTTGTACATCACCCAGTATATTATATCTCTTTCCCGATACCAGATAAAATAATTAATATTCATTCCAGTGACGAAATCTATATGTTCAAAAACGCAAATTATATTGCTCTTAACAACTTTTTTCGTCTACAACTTGGTCAAATATATTATCCAATCAGTATATTAATTTAGCAGCTGAAAACTTGTATTTAACAGTAAAAACTGGAATCAGCATGTACGTGCCTAAAAAAGTTGAAAAACACATCAAGATAAGTACCCAATTTTTTAAAATCGTGAATTGAGTAGACTTGTGCGAGCCAAGAAAGCCGCCCATTTAAGATATAAGATGACTAACTCTCTAGATGACTACAGAACCTTTAATGACTTACGTGATATATGTAAGAATTTATATCAATCACTATATGGTGAGCATATTACAAAAGTTCAACAGAATTTGAAAGCGAATCCATGAAACTTTTGGCGATATGGGAAACAAATAAGAAAGGAAGATAGCATTCCCAATGTTATGTATTATGGTGAGAAACATGCTAGTGAAGCAGATGGTGTTGCAAGTTTATTTGCCGACTTCTTCGAATCAACATATGTTCAAGATGATTCATCAGGTCCAAAATATACATCACAAGAACACGAGGAATCGATTAGTTGATTTTAAAATTTCGATGGAAGAGGTTTTTGAATTAATACTACAACTTGATAAGAACGCGTCGTCAGGACCAAACGGAATTCAATCTATATTTTATAAAAAAATGTATATATTCATTATGTAATCCGATTCATGCGCTTTTTCTTTCGTTAGATGAATTTTCGAATGCTTGGAAGACCAGCTATATTGTAACAATGTTTAAATCAGGAGACCATAGCAACATTCAACATTATGGGTGTTGGTCTGTCCTTCCAAAATGTTAGACAAACATATTGCAAATTCTATGTTTTGGGTTTTTTTATCTAATTCACAACATGGCTTTGTTAAGGGAAGATCTACAGCAACAAATTTATTGTTATATTGCCAACACATATAAAGTGCCTTAGAAAAAAAAAACAGATGGATGCTGTTTACACGGACTTCTTTAAGGCATTTGATAGAGTTAATCATTCGGTACTGATTTGCAAATTGAAACAAATAGGGTTTATAGGAAGAGAACTATCTTGGTTATCATCTTTTTTAATAGGCAGATCACAATATGTGAAAATCTTAAATAAACAATCTGGAAAAGTTTAAGTTTGTTCGGGTGTGTCTCATAGTGGATCAATTCTTTTCATCATTTTTGTCAATGATGTAGTGAACATTATTAAAAATTGTAAAATTTTAATGTATGCTGATGACCTAAACATACATCAGAATTATTAACTCTTCAGATGACAGTATTGCTATTTAACAAGATATAAACAATTTAATAGCGTGGTGCGCGCAGAATAAATTATTTGTGAATCCGTCTAATTGTAGTGTCATTTCGTTCTGTCGCAATAAAAATCTAATTAATTTTAATTATTATCTAGATGAAGTCAAACTGAATCAAGTCAACAGTATTAAGGATCTTGGGGCGACTTTGATAAGCATTTTACATTTAAGGATCATATGGTTACCATAACATGTAATGCAACTAAAATATGGGGATTTGTGTGGCACTTAACTAAAGACTGGAATTTTGATTGCTTAAAAACATTATTTTGTAGTCTTGTTAGATCTAATTTGGAGTATGCGTCAACAGTCTGGTCTTCGTATCTTCAATGTGATACTCAAATGATTGAATCAGTATAAAATAAGTTTCTTCGATCAGTTGAGTATGAATTAGGTCAATATCATATACGTGTGCAATATAATTGTATAAAGTCTGACCTTCGCTTCACGACATTATTTGAAGGAGGTGTATTGCTGATTTATGATGTTTACATGAGTTAATTAATGGCCAATTAAATTGTAGTGAACTGTTGGAAAAAATATCATTTGCAATATCTGATAACGATAGAATAAGAAGAAACACTAATATATTCAAGTTAAAAACACATACTACGAATTTTTCACAAAATAACACGATTTGTAGAATGACAAGTAAAGCAAATGATATATGTAAGTTTATATGGTTTGAATTATTTGACTCGTCTTTTGTCAAATTTAAAAGGAATTTAACAAATAAATTGTAGAAGGTACACTTTTATTTCCTTCTCAAATAGATATATTATGAGTTTTTATTTTTGTTTTATTATTACAACTAGTAATTAAGTAATTAATTGATTTATATTTATGTTTGTATGTATGTATTTATATATGTATTTACTTCATTTTTATGTATCTTGTATATAAATGTTTTTCCGTAAATAAAGGTATTATTATTATTATTATTAAAAATAAAGCAACAGAAATCAAATTCATGTTATAGTAGAAACCTGATTATTGTAAGCGATACCTTTTTATTAGATATACTTTAAAAAATTACCTCCGAAGATTTATTATTGTACAGTTTCAGATCAAAATCAATCCCGTCCTTTGATCCAAAATTGTAAAATAATAAAATCACAAAGCTTCTCCGTCTGGTAGTTACTAGAATTTATATTCTATATTATTTGGAATAAACGTTGTAACGGACAATTCTGTTTGGTTAATTATGCACAACATTAACAGTGTTAAATTTTTGAATGTAAAAAATACAAAGATGCAATATTTACTGTTCTTATTTTTTTTATTAGGTAATATTTTTGATATTTACAGAAATTGCAAACATTTTACAAGTAAACACAGCAGTTTGTTCCAGTCGGACAATCGGTAGCTCTCATTCCAAGTCCAATGATTGTGTGTGGACAGTCATCAACGCATTCACCACCCAAGTCTTTATGGCAATTAGCGCCTATCATATAATAAAAACCAAATAACTATTTGTTATACTTTCATTAATAATATTTACTATACCTGTACAGCAGACCTAGTCGCTATTAGAGCATAATCCACCCTTAATAAGTAATGATTCATGGCAGTACATGGCATCTGTGCATACTCCACCATATTTTTGGCAAGTGTCTAATTTAAAAAAGTAATATTTTCGAATAAATTTTATTATATTTCTTGAAGTAAAATAAATTACACCTACCTTGAGCATTCACTGCCAATACACAAACCAATGAGAAGATCGAGAAAAGGGCGAACATATTGACTACAATGTGTTTTGTTGTATGTGCTATTAAGTAGCTTTGACTGAACAGTGGATAAACATTGTTTCTCTGGGTTTATATAGAATTATCAGTCATTACCAATGTTGATTGATATTTGATAAGTAGACGACCTTCAAATTATCATTTTTTATAATCTCAAATTTTATTAAATAATAGAAAATAATTATCGGAAGAAATACTTAAACTGTTTTATCAATAATTATTTAATTGAGTATAATAAAATATTATATAGGTACGTGTCTCCAAGTGCCAAAAACGATTATTAATGTATATTTTTTACGTATGTGTTCAAAATATGTCCATTATAAGCTCGGATGATGAATAATTTGTTAAAATTACCGAAATATATCTATAAAAGAACAAAAAAGGTGGCGTATCTGAAAAGACCACGTTATAAATATTAATAATAATAACGTGAAGGAAATACAAATAATTACTTAACTTGAACATAGTTTAAGCAAAGAGTAAAAAATGGTACGTTGGGAGCATAACTATCAAATAATTTCTAGTAGAGACACTGAAACGAATTGTACAGACACAAATGTTAAGATATTTTATTAAACTATAATATTTATAAACTTTCTGTGTCCATAACCTTAAGCAAGGTTTAATAAATAATAATAATAATAAATCAACTTATATATTTTACAATACTTAATACTGGAACATGCATCAAATTAAACAGCTTTATTTAATATTCTAGATATTTATTTAGATTATATGGTTCAATATGTCTCAGTATTTTAAATATATTAGATTTATAACTGTTAAAATTAGCCTCATTTTTGAGTTTTAAAGAAACTTTGTTATATAATTTTAAACACGTATATTCAACTCTTTTCTCTGTAAATATGTATTTATGTTTTGGATAAAAAAGATCTGCCTTGTGACGTGTGGTATATTGATGTGATTGGATATGTTCCAAGAAGTAGCTCTTCTGCTTCCATATAAAACATAGAATAGAATAGAATAGAATAGAATTTATTTTTGTCCATTACATAGTTACTTAACAATATTAGACACGTCAGGTACACAAAATAGTTAAAATGGTACAAAAGCAATAAAACGCTAAAATAATAACATAATACATAACACAATATAATAATTGCAGAACAAATTTCAACGTAAATAGGTTAGAAGATGGCTCTTATTCTTAGCGCTACGTGATAGTGTAGTTTTTAAACTCAGTTATGCTATAAAAAGCCTGCTGCAGAAGCAACGATTTTAGTTTTAACTTAAATTTAGTATTGTTTAATGATGACCAATGTTGTGGAAGTCTATTATAAAAATCGATTCCCGATTGATGTGGAGAATTTTCAAAGAATGTGTGAGTATGTTTAATTGTCACAATTTTTGCTTTGTTTCGGGTCGGGTACTTATGAATATCATGATGTTTTTGAAAAGCTGGAATATTAGAATATATATAGCACAAAATTTTAAATATGTAAATACAGGGCAGAGTTAATATTTTTTCTTCAATAAACTTCGATTTGCAGGTTTCTGTAAAGTTTAAGTTGAACATCAGTCTAATAATACGTTTTTGTAATACAAATAATCTATCGGCATCTCTGGATCGGCCGCATAAAGACACATTATAAGATAAGTGGGAATTTATAATAAAAGTTAGATATGGAGCAATTATGTCGGCAGTTGCTTTTAACAATTTTTCTGGAATGTTGTCTATCCCAGTAGCATTAGTATTTCGTAGTTGTGATATTGTATCGACTACCTTATTATTAGAAACCGAAATAAAGGAAAATGTATTAATATTAATATTATTTGATATGTATCCTTCACAATTTGGTGTAACTAATTTATTAACAGAATTTTCAAAATAGGTCGCTAGCTCATTTGCAATATCCCTGTTACATTTATTTGTCTGGATGGTGTTGTTTGTTCTACTTTTATATTGCACTAGGTTCCATAGAGCTTTTGCTTTGTTATTTGCTTTATTTAAACAATTAGCCGCGTGTTGCTTTTTCTCGGAAATTATTAAATTATTGAGAATCCTAGATTGATTTTTATATAATAACTGCAGGTCGACTCTACCCGTAGTAATTTAAGTTTTTGACCCCATCGTAAAAATCCTGCAGGTCAGCTGAAAACTTTATTTTATTTGGAGTCTTGTTAACAGGGTTCCTAATTTTTTTTTCAATGGAAATGCTACATTGAAGCACCATTTGATATGATCGTGAAAATTATCGAATAGGATATCAATGTCCGTATCGTTAAACCATACAGGAAATATATTACTTTTGTTAAAAATATATCTAAATTCGTTTATATTTGATTCGGAGAATTTTCGTTTGTTTATGTAAGTGGTCGAATTGTTGTTATGAGATTTTACTTTTATTTTTATACTTACAGATTGTTATAATGGTCAGACAGACCAGGATCAAAATTACGTTTAGTTTGTACTATGTCCATATTATTTATTAATATATAATCGATGGAAGTTTTAGAAATGTCATCTGAATTTGGAGATTTTTGAATTCTTGTGGCATCCTTTATTAATGAATTCAGATTGTGAGCATTTAATAAATCTCTAAGCGAATTTGAAACTTTGTTGTTCTTTAACTCGTCAATATTTAGATCGGCACATAAAATAATAGTTTCAAATTGTTTACTTAAAATATCTAAAATTTGATTGCATTGATTGAAAAACAACTCGATTATTTCATTGTCAACACTCGGAGGTCTATAAATACAGATTATGCAAATTGTTTTACTAATCGATATCCCACAACACTCAATTACGCCTTCAATTGATAAATTATTTTTAATGGTTTACTAATTTCCAATAAGTAATGTTTTACTAATATAGCTGACCCTCCATGGAAATCGTTTTTTCTGTAAAAATTAGCAAGCAATGCATAACCATCTACATTACAAGCATTAAGTTGAGCCTCTTTTAACCAGGTTTCGGATAAACACAAGATATTAAAATTATATTGATCACATAATAATTCAATATTGTTAATTTTATTAAAAATTGATCTAATATTTAAATGAAAAATATTTAAGTATATCGCGTTATAATTAGTATTTAGAGTATTTTCTGGTAGTCCAATGCCTGTTGATACCGTAGCGGTTGGAAGGATTCCAGCGTTGTCTGTTGTTGGCTCGAAATAACTGCAATTTAATTCCTTCTGACCAGAAGTTTTCATTAAGAATGGATTCGGCTTCAGTTTTCGGAACGGATATCTTGAAACTTGAATGATAATGTCTGTTATTTAATTTATTTACGTGGAACTGCTTGTGTGGGAATTTCTTCTTTAGATATTGAAGGACATCTTCTTCAGTTGTATTTAATTGAAGATCAGATAAATGTAGAACAGTCATTGGCGCTGCTGCCGTAATTTCATTTTCTTCAGGTTTCTTTCTACCCGTTATGGGTGTGTAGTTATTATTGTGTGTAGCAGCATCGGCTGTCTTGTTTGTTGATTTATTGCAATTTTCGGAATTTGTTTTATTTCGGAGCGCTGCAGGGGATTTTTTTTCGGTGCAAATGTTTATGGTTTTAGTGTGTGTATTTATATTATCGGGGCCCTGTCCTTGTATCAATTTAATAGGAGATGAATTCGATTGTGAGTAAGTCATGGAATTTAAAGGTGATATATTTATTTGAGATTGATGTAAATCTCTCTCTAAGACCTGGATTTTAAATAAAAGTAGAGAGTGTTTGTCGCTCATTTCCAAAACGAATTTATGTAGTAGCTTATTTTCATTTACCAGATGTTCGTTATCCTTCATTAAATTATTAATGATTATTGAATTTCTATTGGGATTTAGGTCCACCACTGTTTCAGTCGACGAATTGGACGTATCATCCGTGTTAGAATGTGAATCGATGGGTCCACAGCATAAGCATTCCATTATGTACATTCCAGAAACAGTAATAATATTGTTTGCAGCAAAAACCGATCTACAAGATGCACTCTGAGGTAATATAAGCATATTCCTTAGTGCTCGTTTCTGTATGTGACATATTTTGTAAATCTGGTGTGATTGGCCCCAATGTATTATGTCAAACCTAATATGAAATTCAAAATTTGAATGATAGAGTACAATAGATTTTAGACTCCATAGTAAAAAGCAGGTTCTACTGAATTTTCTAAGTAAATAGTCTATATGATTATTCCCTTTTAATTTAACCATGCTTGAATTAAATCGAGGGCAGGTTTTCCATTTTCTAATAAGTCCTCCAAATGATTACCACTGCGACATAAATTTGTATCATCTGCATAATTAACGATTTTGAGGAGTGGGTTCGAAACTGAAAAGAAGGTATTAATAAAATATTAGGTTAAATGAACATAATTTTAAAGTTTTTATACCACTATTTATTGTATAATATACACAAACAAAGTTTACAATATATTATCAATTTTGACACAACTATAGTTTCGACCTTTGCAGGTCATTATCAAGTGTTGAATGAAGAAGAATACAGGGTGTTAACAATTTATAGGTGAGGTATGAATTTTTAATGAACCTAATTAGGACTGAGATTTATTACAATGGATTAACTAAATATGCCGATCGGATTAAGGTGCGGTGTTTTCAGAAGAGGTACATGTCATTATAAGAGCTTAAATAATGGCGAAGAAATTAAATCCGTCTGCTCATTAAGCAGATTAGAATTAATGTTCTTGCTTTGGCGGTATATCTCTAATGACTCCAAAAGATTAAGTCTTTGGCCTTTATTGCAAAAATGTAAAAGTTTTAAATTATCCATATGTGGAAATGAATGATTACACTCTAAGAAATGATTTGAAAAAGAACTTGTTGTATGTCTAAGTCTGAATGCTCTATAATGTTCATTGTATCTCTTTTCAAAATTCCTACCTGTCTGTCCTACATATGTGCTGTTACATTCGGAACATGAAATTTGGTATACTCCCGATTTTTTAATAGATTGAATTTTGTCTTTCGCGTTAAAAAGTATATTTGAAAGTTTGCTCGCTGGTCTAAATGCAATTTTATGATTTTGTTTTTTGAAAATATTTGATATTTTATTTGTTACGCGCCCAAAATAAGTGAATGTTGTAAATTTTGTGTTCGTTCGGTCTAAAATATTACTGTACAAATCAACAAGGGCTCATATTTATCCTAATATTTTAGACGGAACGAACACAAAATTTACAACATTCACAAAAAATTCACATTAAATTTAATTCACAAAAAACTGTACAAATCAACAAGGGCTCATATTTATCCTAATATTTTAGACCGAACGAACACAAAATTTACAACATTCACTTATTTTGGGCGCGTAACAAATAAAATATCAAATATTTTCAAAAAACAAAATCATCAAATTGCATTTAGACCAGCGAGCAAACTTTCAAATATACTTTTTAACGCGATAGACAAAATTCAATCTATTAAAAAATCAGGAGTATACCAAATTTCATGTTCCGAATGTAACAGCACATATTTAGGACAGACAGGTAGGAGTTTTGAAAAGAGATACAATGAACATTATAGAGCATTCAGACTTAGACATAAAACAAGTTCTTTTTCAAATCATTTCTTAGAGTGTAATCATTCATTTCCACATATGGATAATTTAAAACTTTTACATTTTTGCAATAAAGGCCAAAGGCTTAATCTTTGGAGTCATTAGAGATATACCGCCAAAGCAAGAACATTAATTCTAATCTGCTTAATGAGCACACGGATTTATTTTTTTTGCCATTATTTAAGCTCTTATAATGACATGTACCTCTTCTGAAAACACCGCACCTTAATCCGATCGGCATATTTAGTTAATCCATTGTAATAAATCTCAGTCCTAATTAGGTTCATTAAAAATTCATACCTCACCTATAAATTGTTAACACCCTGTATTCTTCTTCATTCAACACTTGATAATGACCTACAAAGGTCAAAACTATAGTTGTGTCAAAATTGATAATATATTGTAAACGTTGTTTGTGTATATTATACAATAAATAGTGGTATAAAAACTTGCAAATTATTTTCATTTAACCTTTTTTAAAATGAACTACCACATAGTAACGGTCGCTACCATCATTTTCATTAAATAATAAAGGGCCAATTAAACTACCCTATGGGACACCCTTCGCAATATCAAAGACACTTAACTGCATCCTGTCCCGGTTAGAACTAGTTATTTCAACGGTTTGCTATCTATCTGTCGAATACGATTTGAACCAATTATATACTACACTGCGAAAACTGTAGTCGTGTAATTTTGATAGAAGAAATTTATGATCAATGCAGTCCAATGCCTTAGATAAGTCTAATAATATCCCACAAGGAAGCTGGTCCTTTTCCAGAGTAGTTAAAATAAATTGAACAAAATCAAAGAAAGCAAGAAAGATGTGTTAACTGCCAAGATAATGGCATTTTTGAAGAAATATTTTTGTTTGTTTTGCCACCCCATATTCATATAATTTTGAAAATGTTGGCAGAATACTAATAGGTCTATAATTTTCAACATTATCATGGGCACCCGTTTTATAAATTGGCTTAATTGCTGCAAACTTTAGTTGCTTGGGATTCATTTATAAGAAAACACAGTGGCTGGCTGATACTCTATGCACTTTTTCAATAAAAACATGGAGATTTCATCAGTACCACTAACCTTCTTAATATTATTTTAATAATGTTTTCAATAACACTCACTGTTACTGGACAAAAAAATATTGAAGAGGGAGGTTATCAATTGTAACAAGATAATTTATTTTATTATATATGCATTATTTTTTTATCACGTGATTGTAATATTTTGTTACCATAATAATTCAATCTTTCTTGCTTCAAAAAATTATTATATTTTGCTTGAAATGCTTCAAAATAGGATAACAATCTGAGAAATAGTTGCTTAGCATATTCTAAAGATCTAATTAATATTTACAAGACTTCTTCGGAAGTGGATATACGTTGTTTAGTGTTGTTTAGTATTACTTGTCTGATAAATAGTGACTGGAAAGCAATTATTGAAAGGTGAGAGAAATATCCCGATTAAATTTTGAAAATTTTTGGTAACACAGTTGGAATTATATACATCTGTCCAAGTTTTTTGCCTTAGACACTCATTAAACGCAGTTATTTTTTGTTTCAGAAAAATTGTGACTTTTTTTAGTGTTTTTAGTTTTTACATTTTGCTCTTTCAAATTGACAATATGGGGCATATTGTCAATTTGGAAGAGCAAAATCGGAAAAAAAACTGTATGAATATTTTGCCAACCATTTACATTATTCGCATGATTTGTTGTTATATTGTCAATGCATGATTTAGAAATATTAGAAATCCTAGTTCGTTCCGTTATTAATTATTCTAGGTTATATGAATTAACAAGTGTAGTAAATTCTATGGATATATAAAATTGATTATTATTATGTAATAATTAATCGATTTCCCGGCCATTGTTAGACTATGGCTCAATCCTTCTTACCCAATGCAGTCCTTCCACCCCACATCATATCCAAGTCGCCGAAAGATCCGCATTCCGAACCCTTACCAAAATCAGACACCACCCAAATAACCCTCTTCATAACCCGTCTTTTAGTTTTAGTATTGTATAAATAGGTTAGTATTAATTAAAAATATACGACTTTCATTACAAGTATATGCGTAGTCAGTTTGGTAGCAATGCTCGAGTTTGTTACACAGACACATACTTTACGAGATTGAATGCCCCAATTTATATACAGTAATAAAACGAGATGCTCAAGAATATTTCGATACTAGTGATTATCCTGATGATAATGTTTATAACATTCCCCGTGTTAATAAAAAGGTCCTCGGTATGATGAAAGATGAGAATGCTGGCAAGGTTATGACGGAGTTTGTCGGCCTCCGCCCCAAAGATGTATGCTGTGAGAGTGGGTGGAAAAGATGAGGATAAAAAGGTTAAGGGTGTTAAAAAACATATCGTTAAAAATCGGTTAACCTTTACCGATTATTATAATTGCTTAACAACAGGCGAAGAAACACACATTCAACAAAATTTAATTTCATCTAGTAAACACCAAGTTTCATCTGTTACACAACCTAAAATGGCTTTCAGTCCTCACGACAATAAGCGGTATTTATTAAATAATTCAAAATTTGAGACACTCCCTTGGGAACATTATGCAATTATGTGTGATGATTAGTTGTTCATTATATATATTTATACTTAATTTTAATTATTTTGTGTATATACTTTATATTTACTTTTTGTTTATGTTTAATTATTAGTTATTTACTTATATAATTATATTTAGGTTTAGTTTAAATTGCTCTTATATGCTGCTATTTCTGAAGGGAAACAAAGTTTATGTTTATAAGGCTATACATATATAATATTCATGATGAATAATTTTTAAAATAAAACATTTTAATCATAGACGTTCGTTTGACTACTACCTCACAGGTTTATTACAAGCTAAGAAAATTGAATTACTGGAGTAATGGTCTAATCAAATAAATCTAAAATAATTTTCTCTTACTTCATTATACTTACCTCTGATTTTATTACTCTCATAATAATAAATAGGAATATTAGTAATTATTTTAAGTATGTGTTAGTAAATAATAATAAACATTTAAATATAATCTAGGCTTTTTTATTTCTGAAATATAAAAAAGAACAAATAAGTATATTTAATAATTCTTGGAATGGAGAAAACTTACGCCGGCTACGAGATGAATCTGAAACAATAAAATACAACACATTAATACTAAATAAAAAAAATGGCGATGTGACCATCATAGTAATTTACCTATATTTTTCTCGAAAACTATGAGGTTTGCGTAAAAGGCTATTCTTAGTAATTTGTTCGCTTTGAATTCTCTACAATTATTTGTTATATAAATTTCTTGTAGCTCCAATAGTTTAGTAACAATTGGCAAAAACTATCAACTTTTCAAATTTTATTCTTCTTCTCGAAAGTTCAGAATTTTATGAAAAATATATATCATACTTCCCCTATATACTTCGTATATAGAGAAAGTAAAAATAAAAACATAAAAGTAATATTAGTAAGGAATAAAAATAAAATTAAAAACTTACCGTGTTACAGACCTGCCCATACAAAGTATGGGTCTCCAATCCATCTAATCGTTAAACATTCGTCCCCCTCCTCGGGGGAGAATTTTTCAGAGTGTGTTGTTGGACATCTAATAGTCGCACCCTAAGATAAAAACCTCAATTATACACCACAAAGTTGTAAAACAGTTTGCACAACTTTCCTGAGGGAACACCCCCTCATTAGATAACTTGTTGCATATGTTGCACATTTTCGAATAATCCGTTTCAAAACTGCATTTTGCTTATATATGCATAAGAGGCTTTTATAAGGAAACCGCAAAACGATAAATTTTATCGCGAAATAATTTTTAATATATATATATATAATAATCTCAAAGCTATATATGTTGTTTTGCACACGAATATGTGATGTATTAATTAAGAAAAATCACTGTCTGTAAGATATGTAAAGCATCTATAATTTTTAATCAAGAAAAATATGATTTTAGAAGAGCTAACCAACTAATAAAATACCACAGAATTTTGTTTAAATTTATCCATGATAAATCTTTTCTTTTAATGTTCTAATCACACGTTCTGCCATATAGTCTGTTCGTTGGATCTTTGGTCGTACGTCACAAATTATCGCTTCGAGAAACGACGCAAAAACATTCAGTCTGATAAAGTAAACCAAATGCGTTAGAAAAAGAACGCACTGTAAAACTTTCGTCGTTTTTTGAAGCGATAGTTTGTGACGTTCGACCAAAGATCCAACGAACAGACTATAGATGCTTTAATTACAAGTGATAAGTGAATAAGTATTTTTATACAGTTTGTGATTCAGTTTAAACAATCATGGGAGTAGAATTTATATTAGAAATTCTGTCCATTCATAATATTATATATTTGAAGGCTTGTGCAACCCCCGACGCGAGACATCTACAAGTTAAGTTTAAATGTGATGATAAAATACACCGCGTGGTTTTTAATTCACTGCCGGATAGTGATGATGTGCTTCAAGTACATGTGGGGGAAAGTTTTAATTTTAGATGTGCTAGTTTTTATATAGAGTCTCTTAATGACATTGAGGAAATTGCCGAGGATGAAATAGACGTAGAAAATACTTTTAATATTGAAAGACGAATGTATACAGTTGATGGGTGAAAATATAACCTTGTGGTTTGTTAAAATATATTAGTAGATATTATGGAATGTGGTGCCTGAGGTGTAGGAAGTGTCTCAATTATTATTCATAAAGGACAGGAGTAAAATAGTGTGCTCGCTGATAAATAACTAAATTTTGCTTCGAATATATATTCATTCTTCAACTCTTAGTAGATTATTAGGATTTTCTGGTAAGTGATTTTAATATAATATTAAAAGTGTTGCATTTTATCAAAACTTTTATAATGTGAATATTGATGTATGTGATTTATAAATATGAGTCATATCTTGCTCATACCACTAACTTGTTTCTGGTGAATATTTTCAATTTTTGATTATTCCATTTTTTAATTAAAATATTTGCACGCTCTAAATTTTGGTTTGGCATCATTCGAATTATTTAAATATTAAAATCGGATGATGTGTCGTCTAGAAATTCTCTGATTCCTTTGTATATATAAATTCTTCATCTCTCTCTTTTCACAGGTATGCTTGAGTGTTCTTCTTTGTTTAAGTTGGGCTTAGGAAAGCATTTGTAAAGAATTATAGAATAAAAAAATCAAGTCCATAAATATTTTCATTAAAATACCTCGTGTTATTCACCTTATCGCTATCTAGAAAACTGGAAATGATGTGCAGTTACCTAAAAATAATTTATTCACTAGTCAATTTCGTACTCCTACTTCGCATCCACACGTCAATAATTGTATAAATAACATTTAATATTACTTTTATCGGTACACGATGAATTATTTTGCAATGCAGAATTTTTAATTTAATTTTATCCATGCTGTATGCGCTATAATATTAACCTATCCCGCAACAATCGAAAATTTGTGAAAATAATTAGGGCTTATGTGGTATCGTTTTAATCAGCTTAACACCTAGATCATGAATTAATTTAAAAAATATTGAGATAATTAAAGAGGTGTCGCGGAGCTCCAGGGGGCTAGCACGGGTAAGGAAGGGGGCCCAGAGATGTCGTGGAGCTCCAGGGGGGGCTAGCACGGGTGAGGAAGGGGGTCGGCTCGCGTGGGTGTCTTAGGGATGGAAAATTTAGGGGATGAAAATAATTCTAGGAATTTTTAGGGAATGTAAAATTTAGGGAATGAAAATGTAATTCTATACCCCCCTTAAAATTTATATGTAAATTTGGCCCAGAACTATCATAGTCACCCTACTCAGAATAAACATTGTCTCGTCTACATGGACGATATTATAGTATTTTCCACTAGCTTACAGGAACATATAGATCAATTGACAGAACTTTTCAATCGATTAAGAGACGCGAATTTCAAAATTCAATTGGACAAATCAGAATTTTTAAAGGTTTCAAGCCCAATCCAGACAAGATAATAGCTATTCAAAAATATCCTATTCCGAAGACTCCAAAACAGATTAAATGCTTCCTTGGACTGTTAGGGTATTACAGGAAATTTATAAAAAAACTTTGCCTAACTGACCAAACCCATGACAAAATGTCTCAAAAAGAACGCAACCATTGACGTAAGTAATTCCGATTATCAAAATTGATTTAACTTGTGTAAAAACATTTTAACCAACCAACCCTTACTACAGTACCCCGACTATTCTCGACCTTTTATTTTAACAACAGACGCTAGCAACCAAGCTCTTGGTGCCGTACTGTCTCAAGGCAACATTGGGTCAGACCTAGCCATCGCGTACGCTAGTAGGACGCTTAACAATTCGGAAACCCGTTATTCAACCATAGAAAAAGAGTTACTCGCGATAGTTTGGGCCGTAAAGGGCGGAAGTACCTTACTTATTCAGACGAAAATTTCAAATATTGACACCACAGGCCACTCCAATTAAGGAACCTAATTCGAAATTAGTTAGGTGGAGGCTTAAGCTAATTATACTATCGTTTATAAAAAAGAAACTTTAAATAGAGATGCAGATGCTTTGTCCTGAATTGAATTAAACATAATTAAAGAATATTCACCCAACCTTGAAAACTTTAAAAAAAAATTTGAAGACTTAAAAAACGAACCGTTAAACCAAATTGTTGTTGATAATCCATCATCTCTAATAGTTGAAACCTGCAGAAATCACGCACGTACATATTGACGAAAATGATGGCGCGAACATACATTCCAACTTATAACATCCAATAGTAAACATACCCATTTCGGATAAACCGGTCGACGTAGGCGACAATCAAATCATAATCCTAGAAGTATCACAGTAACAATCTCGACCCAAAATTACTAATCTATTCAATAATAAAAAGGTGAGAATTAATGTTCAATTTTCAAAAAACAATTTGCTAATGAAATCATTGACTTCATAAAGGAATATATTGTACCCAAAGTAAATTACTATCTCTATTTCAAGAGCCCGATATATGAAACATTTAGTAGTGTCCTCCAAAAATATTTTAAAAATTCCGAGATTAAAATGATAAAATGCAATAACTTTCTTACGGATATTCAAGATCATAACGATATATTAGAAATCATCCAAAATTATCACGAGGGTAAAACCAATCACCGTGGTATTGACGAAACTGAATCAAAACTAAAAATAACATATTATTGGCCTAGCATGAGGAAGTCTATTCAGAATTACATAAATAACTGTGAAATTTGCCTAGTCTCAAAATATGATCGAAAACCCCTAAAATTAAAATTCAGTAATACTCCTACGGCCATGAGACCATTTGAAATAGTCCATGTAGATTGTATTGCGCTAGAAAACATAAAATTTATTACCATCATTGACTCGTTCTCAAAATATACTCAATTATATAAACTAAATTCATATTAGGCCATTGAAATAGCGACAAATTTAATTAAATTCTTCTGCCATCATGGCATCCCAGACTTAATTGTTTCAGATAATCATCTTGAGTTTAAAAATACAGTAATTAGGGAACTTCTAGAGGTACATAAAATTAAATTGCACTTTATCAGTTCACAACACCCCGAATCCAATGGAATTGTCGAACGTGTACCTTCGACAATAACCGAACATGTAAGACTATTAAATAATCAAGCCTTATTTAAAAATGAACCCATCGAAATTAAAGTCCTTTATGCCATCTTCGCTTATAACAACTCTATACACTCCACTACTAAACTGAAACCCTCCGAAATTATTTCTGGATACATAGACAATAAATCAATGTTAGATGTTAATTTATAAACCATTCTTATAAATAATTATGTTCAGGTGCATAGAAATAAAGTAAAATTATTATATGAAAAGATTAATGAAACTATTAATTCAAATAAAAATTAAGCTATTGAAAAACGTAATGTGACCCGTGAAGAGATTCCCCAAATTTCCGAAGATATTTTTATTAAGAACAAACAAAAACAAGCAAAGACCAAAAATAAATATAAAAAAGAGAAGATTAAAATTGTAAATCCTAATTATAGAAAGGCAGAAATCGAAACCAAACATTACAATCAAGTAAGCAAAGTCCACTTGTCAAACGTTAAGAGACCTAGGATCAAAAACTCGAATTCCCTAAATATTCTAAATTTTGATAATTTCATTAACCAATTAAAAAATAAAGTAATTAAAAATGAAAACGTCATAGAAGTATATAATAACCTATTTCAAGCTCCATTAGACTTTTCGCTTGCGCATTGTGTAAGCCAAAATCTTAGAATGAATGCGGGCATAGCACAAGATTTCAAATTAAGATTTGGACGTGTTCGAGAACTCTACAAACAAAACCCACAATTACATTCTTTAGTTTACTTAAAAGAGAATGTTTGACATATTCTTTACTTAATAACAAAACTAAATTATTTCGAGAAACCAACTATAAAATGCCTTTTCAAACTTTAATTAATTTAAAACGGTTCTGTTTAAACAACCAAATAACTAAGCTGGCAATTCCAAAATTAGGCTGCGGCCTTGAAAATTAAAATTATGAAACCGTAAAAACAATGATAAAGTACATTTTTCAAAATTTCAGTATAAAAATAAATATCTCGGTGAACCCAAAATAGATGATTCGGAACCAGGAACTTCAAAAATACTAATATAATTCTATCAACTCTTCGTCACTGTGATTTCCTTTCAAATCAGAAATATTACGGAAAATGTAGGGTTATTGCCCATCAAATTAGGTTAGCCAAATTAGAAAAGACGAAACACACATTTGTACATCATTACGATTTGAATAATATTTATGAAGAATTAGATAGTTTAAATTTTCAATGTGAGTTTCTGAAAAGAACCATGAGTAACGTCTCTAAATTTAAAAGAGAATTTCAAAATTACGAAAAAATATTGAATTACTCCCGGACTCAGTTGTTTCAATTTTAGTGATTATGTCCTAAAATTGAAACGATACAACTGAGTGTTAAACCAAGCCGTATAAAGAGAGGTCTAATTGACGGCTTAGGCACAATAATTAAAACCATTAGCAGTAACATGGTTACCCGTGATAGTAAAAGAATTGATTAAATCTTGAGACATTTGGCAAATAATCAAAACAACTTACAAAATCAACTTAAAGTTGGAAACAGCGTTAGTAACAAAATTATTCAAAATTTCAATAAAACACTCCAAAATATTGCTCACAACGAGAATATGTTACGATCTAGAATATTGAATTACATTCAATTTATAAAGAAACTATTGACCATCAGCACGTGCTTTTTGTGAAAGACTGTAAATTAAAGGTTCTAAACGCGAATATAATAAGGCCCCAAGATTTATTTGAAGAATTACGTAAAATTTCTATTCATTAGAACGAAAAGTTACCTTTTGAATTAAAACCGGAATATATATTATATTTGAATCCATAATAACAATTAATTGTAAAATCGAAGAAACAAAGATTCATTACTTATTGTTCTTGCCAATCAATTACGAACAATCATTTGATCTCTATACAATGTACCCTATTCCGTTAAAACATGAGTCCGAATATTTCACATTGAGAATGTTAATACGATACTCAAATCGAAAATAGATTCTATAGTTTGGCCTCTAAATGATATGTGTTTGGACGTTAATCAACAATACCAATGCAGTGATAATTTGTTTATCAACTATTAAGCAGACTGCGAAACTGAACTACTTAAGAATGGATCGAGCAAAAATTGTGAATTCACAAAATTAGAAATTCAAAATAACCACCTGGAGAAAGTGCCCGATACCAATCAATTCCTTGCTGTATTCACAATAAGTGAAGGATTTAAGATCACCTGTCCTGGCCGAGAAGAATCACGGAACCTGCAAGAGATTTTCCTGATCCAACCAAATACATAATACCGATAATCGAGGAAACTTTTGGAAGCCCCGTCCTCATCAGAGCAGTGAAGCCCCTCTTGAACGATTTTAATGTGATAAACATCTTTGTTTAGCTGAAAAAACTTAAATTGGACGACATTCCCGTGTTTTCCCAAAACTATATGGTGATGAAACAAGTGATTCCCCTAAAACCCAGTGCATTATTATATTTCCTAATTTTCGCGAGTGCAGTGATCTTAGTGACCAAATATTTTAGGCGAAAGTACTACACCCCCGAGAACGCTATCGATTCTTTCCCTATATGTCGAATCTAAAAAGGGAGGAGTTACCTGTCGTCCACAATATAACATTAATTGTTTATAATAAATTAATATTATTATTTAATTATGTATATTTCCATATTATGTCTAGTTACTCATTTACGCTTATCTATGTGCGGAGAAATTTCCGCCATCAGTTCACGTCAGTATTGTTGTCAGTCGTTTATTTAAATGTAGTATTTTTATTAAAAAGTCTAAATCCAAATATCGCTTAATGTATCATAAATTCGGAAATAAATAGTTTTTAAAAGGTCAACCACGAAAATATAAAGTTAATACTTGTTGCGCTACACTCTTGATGGAAACAGATATTAATATTAGGTGAAGAGTAACACTTGTTTTGTTCCATAATGTTTTTATTCTCAGTTGCCTGACACGTGTTAATACAATGTTCGGCTAATCCAGTTGTTATTTTTCCGTCCCTAATTGCCTTTTGATGTTCTTTGTATCGTATTTCAAAGTTTCTGCCTGTTTGGCCTATGTAAATTCCACTACAATTTAAGCATTCGATCTTATAAACACTTTTTTGTTAATCCTTTTTATCGATTTTGTTATTCACTATTCGTCTTGCCAAATTGGATCTATTGACAACAATTGTCTGTATATTGTATGTTTTTAGGTGGCGATTAATTTTGGCACTGGTGTTTTTTATATAAGGGATAGCTGCATATGTATTATTATCTTTCTCCGCGTTTGCACTGTAGAGTAACTGGGTTTTCATCCTACGTTTCTTTTTATTTATTAATTTAGTAACTGACCTCTTCGTGTAACCATTATTGTTGGCGATCTCATAAATGATGTTGAGTTCTTGGTTATAATTGTGTTTAGCCATGGGTGTTGTGATTAGTCGGTGAATATAAGATTTAAGTGCAGACAATTTAATTTGATCCGATTGGAAGGAGTCACTCGGAATAATAATATCTGTGGTAGTAGGTCTTCTATGTATTGAATATTGGAGCTTCTTTTTATTTATTGTTACTGTAAGATCCAGAAAATTTAATTTTCCATTTTCTTCCTTTTCCATGGTGAACTGTATTTTATTATTGATTGTATTTAAATATGTTAGGAACAAATCTAACTGACGATGTGAGCCTTCCCAGATGCAAAAAACATCATCTCAACATAACGACACCAGCACTGGATATTCTTTGTTAAGGCCTTATTCTGTTTAAAAATTTTATCCTCAAAAGATTTCATAAACATCTCTGCCAGTATGGGTGAGGTAGGTGCTCCCATGGGTTTTCTTGAGAGTAAAATTTATCATTAAATTTAAAATAATTTTGTGATAGGCAAATATCTATAATTTTGTGGATTTCCAATTGTTGTGGTGAATTCTGTTGTAGTTCTTCTCTAATGATATTTTTTTAACTCTGCCACCGGTATGGAGGTAAAAAGGCTTTTTACATCAAACGAAACTAGTTTTTTTTTCACTTTTTTGTTTAATACGATGTCTTGGGTTTTAGTAACAAATTCGCTGGTGTTTCTTATGGAGTACTCTGATCGACACGGAATTAGTTCAGGTAGCAAGTTATTTATGTATGAGCATATTATGTATGTAGGGGCTTGACAATACGAAACTACTGGACGGATCGGCATATTTTGTTTATGTATTTTAGGTAACCCATAAAGGATTGGACACGTAGGATTCATTTCCTTTAATCTATATCTGTACTCATCTGGAATGATTTGTGTTGTTTTTAAGGCCTCGATAATTTCTTTTTGGTATTTATTTGTAGGATCACTCTTTAGTTGTTTAAATTTACTTTCTTCTATGAGATTTTCTACCTTCTCAACGTATTGTATTTTCTTAAGTATGGTAATTGTATTGCCTTTATCGGCTTTGGATATGATGAGATTCTCGTCTTTGCATTTTTTTATTATTTGTTTGATGATGTTTTTTTCTGTATTATTTATTTTTCGGCTGGATTTTCTTTTATTAAGGTCTCTCCTTATGATATTTGTTAATGGTACTTTATCAAGACTGCTCGTTATATTTACTTTATTTAATGCTAACAATTGTTGTCAATAGATCCAATTTAGCAAGACGAATAGTGAATAACAAAAGCGATAAAAAGGATAAAAAAGAGTTCTGGTGTTTATAGGATCGAATGCTTAAATTGTTTCTGCCAAACAGGCAGAAACTTTGAAATGCGATACAAAGAACATCAAAAGGCAATTAGGGACGGAAAAATAACAACTGGATTAGCCGAACATTGTATTAACACCGGCCACCACATGGGAGAGATGTCCGCGCTTAAAATCTGCCGAAAAGGGAAAAAGCTTAACCTCCTGGAAGGATTAGAGATTAAGAAAGCCATTGAACAGGCGATTAAGGTTTTAAATAATCAACAGGAGTTAATCCAGGCCGACATCGTACTAATCGCCCATCAATTAAACTACCTGCTTAACAATATAAATATTTGTACATTTCTTAATTTTAAGTAGTTTAACTTGATAATGGTCTGTGAAGACCGAAACACGTGTCAGGCAACTGAGAATAAAAACATTATTTAACAAAACAAGTGTTACTCTCCACCTAACACGAAAATATAATTTATATGTAATAATATTTGAAATAGCATTCCTAGTTTTGTAAAAAATATTCCATTATTCGAATTTGGGGATCGGGAAACACACACGAATGTTATTTTATTGTCGTTAATTTGTATATCGGCACCAGTATATTCGAGGCAACTTGTCTCAGATAGATGGTCATGCTTGAAAAAATGATCATCTACGAGGGTAGATTGAAAAGTTTCCAGAATGGGCAAGAGATTGCGCGCGTATCGTGAAATTGTTATTATGGTTGTCAAGGCTAAGCTGTCAAATTTTCAGACACGTGCGTCGTTCCGTTTTTGTCTACTAGGATATCTTGTGAAGCAAGTCAGGCACTTTTGCAAAAATGGATAAAAACGAATCAATTTCTGGATTGATGGAAAAAAGGCGACGGAGATACGAGATATTTTGCAGAAAGTTCATGGCACATCCATACCTTCTTTTTCGACTATTAGTTTCTAGGTGAGCGAGTTCGAACGTGGCCGTACGAGCACCAAGGATGAACCACGCAGTGGACGTCCAAAAACGGCCACAAATGAAGAAATGGTCGACAAAGTCCATGATCTCGTGGACAACAAGCGAAATCGTGTGACCACTTCGAAAGAGTGTTTGGCCTTGTTAAAGCGTAATCCAACGGTTTTTTTCGCCGATTCGTAACCGTGGACGAAACATGGATCCACCACTACATACCAGAAACCAAGCAGCAGTCGAAACAGTGGATTTCTCCAGGTGAATCTTTTCCGAAGAAGGCAAAGACTATCCAATCTGCTGGAAAGGTCATGGCCACTGTTTTTTGGGATTCTCAAGGTGTGATACACATCGACTTTTTGCAGAAGGGAATAACTATCACGGGACAATACTACAGCGATTTATTGGATCAATTTAACGGCATATTAAAGGAGAAACGGTCTCATTTGCAGCGGAAAAAAGTGCTCTTCCACCACGACAACGCGCCAGCCCATTCATCCCGAATCGCCAATGCTAAATTGGTTGAATTGGGCTACGAGGTGGTGCCGCATCCCCCGCACTCTCCAGACCTGGCCCCGTGCGACTTCTTTTTGTTCACAAACATGAAGACTTGGCTCGGAGGCAAGCGCTTTACGTCAAATGAGGAGGTCATCGACGCCACTAAAGCTAATTTTGCAGAGTTTCCGAAATCATATTTTTCTGAAGGCTTAAAAAAGTTGGAGCACCGCTGGGAAAAGTGTATCGCCCTGCAAGGGTACTATGTTGAAAAATAGAAAAAAACCTGTTTAATTACTGCGTTTTCTTGCCCATTCCGGTTTTCAATCTACCCTCGTACAGTAAATGACTGCACCGCCAAGATACGTCACTTGGTCGACAAAAACTAGATATGAGATTATAATTAAGTAACTTGATGGAAGGTAAATTATTGATTAGTGTTCTGAGAAACAAATAATATCAATACAATTGTTTGTTTGCTCAATTACTTAATGATTGAATATTTAAATGAATAATAATTTAACATTATTTGATAATATATTCGAGTGAAATAAAGCACTTAAAAAGGCACAAAATTTAGAGAAAAAAAGCATTAAAAAAGCATAAAAACAGGAAAAAAGCATAAAAACACGAAAAAAGCACTAAAGAAAACTATATTTTCTTAATATGTTACACGTTTATCTATCAACATATTTTACATAGAAATTCTGCTTAAAACTAAAATAAACATACTTTCTTTACGCAATATAAAATATTATGTAAGTATTTAAAAATTAAATTGTAATTTTGTATACATTTCAAAATAACTAAAATCTATTCATGAAAACAGTAGATCATTAAATGTTGTTCTAGGGGTTTAATTGTAAAAATTACTACTTCTGACGCTCAATAAATTTTTGAAAGTGGAAACGCTTCTCTTTATTTTAAATTATAGCTGAATCCATTTGAAAATTGCCATTCAAAATCAAGTTTAATTTATTTAATATTAAAAATCCTTCATTTTCACCGAATACTTCTTTCGATATTATTTTGATATCTTGGCCCATGCGTTTAGGTATTTTCTAAAATGAATCTGCTTTTATAAAGATTTGATTGTGTTGCTCACAAAATTTAAACGCGATTTTATGTAACTAAATTGTTTTGAAGGAAGCTCTTGTTTCTTAAGAAGTGTTTGACAGTCATTAACTGATTTGCTTGTCGTTTCGGGAAAGTTGTATATAGCCTTATTAAATTCTTCAAAATTGTTCGCATAGTACATCGTAGCATATAGCCAAGTTCTCTATTTTGTTAGCACTGGTTTATGGGGCAGTGAGATATCAGGTAATGACTTCTTGAATAATTGCACTCACAGAAGAATATAAGAACTATTTTTCCATATTTAATTAAATCTACAAATGGAAATTTCATTCTTATAGTTTCAGAAATTCGTTTCTATCCATGTGCTACTTGTACAATGCACAAAATGCATTATTAGTAACATTTTGTAACTTGGTATTGTCTACGGCAAAAATAAGCTTGTCAGTCCATCATTTATGAATTTTGCTATAATATTATTATCAGTTTTCTTCAATTCTTTTGTATATATCAAAATACTATTGGTCGGATGCTAAACTCCTATCATTAAATTAAACAAGCGTCTGCAGTTTCATCCGCACAAAACTACATATAATTATTGTTAATAATATCTTTAATTTTTTGTATGGTTTCATAGTATGCAAGAGCTACATAATTTTTTCTCGGGAATGCGCACTTCGTCGTTGTTTTGTCCAGTAATATGGCGTCAGTCGTTAATGCGTAATGGGATGAAATGATGAAATGAAGTCAAATATAGTGAAATTAGGATTTTTAAATTTAGGGTTTATACTAGGATTTCTGGAAAGACAATATAAGGATAATATGTGGAAGTTGAAAGGATTTTTGGACAATTTTTCTAATAGGAATCGAAGGCGTTCTAGGATGGGGATAACTAAAGTAGTATCATAGAGGAGCTGGTTAGAAGGATTGTGTAGAGGATTAAGAGGATGGCGGAGTTTGGTTAGGATACGGAGGGATGCTCGCTCGCTAACTTCAATATTACGGGAGGATGGGTTGGTGGGATTGGGATAGAGGGCACAACCATAGTCAAGTAATGGACGGCAGATCATCTTATATATTTTAACCGCTGTTCTTGTATTAATACCTCTGTTTTTATACGTTAAACTTCTAAAGCAGTTTGCCCTAGAAGTAATTTTGCTTTTTATTATGGCTGTATGTTTTTTAAAACTGATTTTTTGATCTATGGTTATGCCCAGGTATTTTACGGAAACTGAGGGAGGGATCATAGTTTGGGAAATATGGATTTTGTAAGGTGAGTTATTGGTGCGATGATAAGGAAGCATTGAAGGGAGTCCTAAGAAAGATTTAAATGCATTATTTTGTAATTCTCTTAAAGGGATATTCGAATGTAAAAATATTTTGCACAAATGTGAATTTAATTTAAATTGTCCATCGTTTGTTGAAGATGATGCCAAAGGTTGTGATATTGTGCTGTTTTTTTAGTTCAGCTTTGAACTTTTTCAAACGTTCTTGATGTAGTGTTGTTATAACATGTTTTACATACAACTCTTTACTAGTTAGGATGCAGTTGGGAACTAAAATAAAACTTACTATTTTTAAACATGCTTTACAAAATAATGTATAATTTTCACTTTTTAATTCTGGATGGTCTCTAATTAATTCTTATATTGTGGTTTTCGCCTTTTGCATTATGGCTTAAATATACATGTGAATTATATAATATAATTTATCTGTGATTCCCCAGGTTAATACGATTCACCCATATAATAATTTTTGATAAATAAGCAAAGTTTTTGGAATTTCAATTCAATAGTTTATGAATGCGAGTTTGAATATGAAAATTAACGAAAACGGTAAATATGCACCAGTCGACCCATCCGTATTTTTGCCGAGAGTAGAAAATTGATACGGTTGCAGAACACCTGATTATTAGCTATCACTTAAATTTGTTTACATTTAATACTTACTGGGGCCCCTGCTTGGGCCAAGTTTAACGACGTTTACATCCGGAATATCATAGGTAGAGAGCGGATTCCTAGCATTATGCTTATCCATAATATTAATAGCATCGAAAAAATTTCTTAATATCTATACGAATCTTGAAGAATGTGATTACTTAACACTAAGTTTTTTTGGGCTTTTTTGCTTATTTTGACTTTTTGTGCTTATTTTGACTTTTTATGCTTATTTTCATGCTTTTTTTAGATTTTGATGCTTATTTGGAGCATTTTCTTAAACATTTAAAAAACATTTAATAATAATTTCACGCTGATATTAAATTAATGTGCTAATATAGAGAATTTTCGTAAAAATCTGTATCCCATCATTTATAGATTATATTTGTATTACATATTTTCTTCGTGTCTTTTGACAACATAATTGTTAAAAATCTTCATAATATGATACAATAATTATAATGAATTTTATTATTAATAAATATTAGTCTCATTATTCAGATAATACAGACGAACGCTTCATAGGAATCACACCTATGATATTCCGGATGTAAACGTCGTAAAAAATAAATAGGGGCCCCAGTAAGTATTAAATGTAAACAAATTTAAGTGATAGCGAATAATCAGGTGTTCTGCAACCGTATCAATTTCCTTCTCTCGGCAAAAGTACCGATGGGACGACTGGCGCATATTTACCGTTTTCGTTAATTTTCATATTCAAACTCGCATTCATAAACTATTGAATTGACATTCCAAAAACTTTGCTTATTTATCAAAAATTACTATATGCGTGAATCGTATTAACCTGGGGAATCACAGATAAATTATATTATATAATTCACATGTATATTTAACCCATAATGCAAAAGGTGAAAACCACAATACAAGAATTAATTAGAGGCTATCCAGAATTAATAAGTGAAAATTATACATTATTTTGTAAGGCATGTTTAAAAATAGTAAGTTTTATTTTAGTTTCCAACTGCATCCTAACTAGTCAAGACTTGTATGTAAAACATGTTATAACAACACTACGTCAAGAACGTTTGAAAAAGTTAAAAGCTGAACTAACAAAACAGTACAATTTCACAATCTTTAGCATCATCTTCAATTAAATTCACATTTGTGCAAAATACTTTTACATTCTAATATCCCTTTAAGAAAATTACAAAAAAAATGCATTTAAATCTTTCTTGGGAAAATATTGTAAAATACGCATTCCCGAGAAAAAATTATGTAGCTCTTAGATACTATGAAACCATACAAAAAATTAAAGATATTATTAACAATAATTATATGTGGTTTGGTGTGGATGAAACCACAGACTTGTTTAATTTAATAATATGAGTTTAACATGAAGACATCCGACCAACAGTATTTTGATATATACAAAAGAATTGAAGAAAACTGATAATAACATTATAGCAAAATTCATAAATGATGGACTGACAAGCTTATTTTTGCCGTAGACAATACCAAGTTACAAAATGTTACTAATAATGCATTTTGTGCATTGTACAAGTTTAGCACATGGATAGAAACGAATTTCTGAAACTATAAGAATGAAATTTCCATTTGTAGATTTAATTAAATATTGAAAAATAGTTCTTATATTCTTCTGTGAGTACAATTATTCAAGAAGTCATTATCTGATATCTCACTGCCCCATAAACCAGTGCTAACAAAATGGGGAATTTGGCTATATGCTACAATGTACTATGCGAACAATTTTGAAGAATTTAATAAGGTTATATACAACTTTCCCGAAACGACAAGCAAATCAGTTAAAGACTGTTAAGCAGTTCTTAAGAAACAAGAGCTTCCTTCAAAACAATTGAGTTACATAAAATCGCGTTTAAATTTTGTGAGCAACACAATCAAATCTTTATAAAAGTAGATTCATTTTAGAAAATACCTGCATGCATTGGCCAAGAAATCAAAATAATATCGAAAGAAGTATTCGTTGAAAATGAAGGATTTTTAATATTAAATAAATTAAACTTGATTTTGAATGGCAATTTTCAAACGGATCCAGCTATAATTTAAAATAAAGAGAAGCTTTTCTACTTTCAAAAATTTATTGAGCGTCAGAAGTAATAATTTTTACAATTAAACCCTTAGAACAACATTTAATGATCTACTGTTTTTATGAATAGATTTTAGTTATTTTGAAACGTATACAAAATTACAATTTAATTTTTAAATACTTACATGATATTATATATTGCGTAAAGAAAGTATGTTTATTTTAGTTTTAAGCCAAATTTCTTTGTAAAATATGTTGATAAACGTGTAACATATCAAGAAAATATAGTTTTCTTTAGTGCTTTTTTCGTGTTTTTATGCTTTTTTCCTGTTTTTATGCTTTTTTAATGCCTTCTTTCTCTAAATTTTGTGCCTTTTAATGCTTTTTTAGTGCTTTTTTCGTGTTTTTATGCTTTTTTCCAGTTTTTATGCTTTTTTAATGCTTTTTTTCTCTAAATTTTGTGCCTTTTTAAGTGCTTTTTTTCACATTTTTTAAGCTTTTTTATCCGCTCTCTAATCATAGGTGTGATTCCTATGAAGCGTTCGTCTGTATTATCTGAATAATGAGATGGTCTATTATATCTACTTATTTATAAACGAATCCATTGTAAATTGGTAATTTGCACTAATATTTATTAATAATAAAATTCATTATAGTTATTGTATCATATAATGAAGATTTTAAACAATTATGTTGTCAAAAGACACGAAGAAAATATGTAATACAAATATAATCTATAAATGCTGGATACAGATTTTTACGAAAATTCTCTATATTAGCACATTAATTTAATATCACCGTGAAATTTTTATTAAATGTTTTTTAAATGTTTAAGAAAATGCTCCAAATAAGCATCAGAATCTAAAAAAATCATGAAAATAAGCATAAAAAGTCAAAATAAGCACAAAAAGTCAAAATAAGCAAAAAAGCAAAAAAAAACTTAGCGCTAAGTAATCACATTCTTCAAGATTCGTATAGATATTAAGAAATTTTTTCGATGCTATTAATATTATGGATAAGCATAATACTAGAAATCCGCTCTCTACTCATAAATATTATCACGGGGTTTATTTCTTTTTTCATCCCTTACTACTTTAAATCTTTCACCATTTATTTATATTTTCGGTTGTAATGTCTGTGGATTCCCTGGAGCTCTGTGGCTGGTTCGTTGAACGATTATTTGTTTGTTTGAAGATTTTTTGGTATTTAACATTTTTTGTTCGTTGTGTTCGGAATTAATATTGAAAAAGTCAAACTCTGTCGACATCTCTGGTAATTTTGCGGAATTATTTGTATTAATTACAGATTTCGTTTTCTTTTGGTCTTTGTTTACATTATGAAAGTTTTCTGATTTTAAGGTTAAAATTTCTAATTTCTATTATTTCAAATAGTTTATTGATTTGCTGTGTATTATTATTATTTGCAATACGCAGCATGTCGTAATTTTCCATTTCAGAGATTTTGTTTAACTTACGTTTTGGGAATTCATTTATGCATTCATCGCAAATCCATTTTAAATTCTTATTTTCTAGTATAGATTTGTCGCTTTTCTTCAATCCACACGATACATGAGTTTTGGAGTCGAAGATAAAACACAAAATACACATCACTAATGTTTATACTACAAGAGTTACACTTTGAGATTACATTCAATAATTGTAGTAAAACAAAGTGAAAAGTGCTTTATTTAATTTTAATCAAAATGAGATGTATTTAGCTGTCACATCTTGTCATTCATTCCTGTTACAGCTTGCTAATCTTCTTACTCATGTTCATAATTGTATTCTTCTCTATGTCAGGTAATCATTACCTAAATCTTAATAGTATTAAATTTAAATTACAGATTGCCTTCTTCTAATTTGTAAATATCAGACACTATGTCTAATATCCGGTAAAATTAAATAAACACCTATTACTCCCCCCTAGTTGCCATTACTTCAATATTATTTTAATTTTGCTTAAAGAATTAATTTAATTTAATAACTTATCTGCATTTTCTTACAATTATTAATATTTAAAATTCCCTAAATGTTAATACTATTACCTGTATAATATTTTGAAAATATAATTTTAAATATTGCATATATTTATCATTTTAAAACCAATTTACAAGCTACTAGAGCTTTTATTATCCACTTGGAGACAAGTGTTTTTATTTCCACATATAAGTTTTCATAAAGTTCAATCAACTTACTTAATTAATTAATGATTAAACCGTTTAAGTGTTTCTTCCGATAATTACGTTCTAAAATTTAATACAATAGATTACAAATAATAATAATTTAAAGATCAAGAATTATCTAATATTAATCAAAATAGGTAATGACTGATAATACTATATAAACCCAGTAACGATTAAGTTTATTCACTGTTCAGTCAAAGCTACTTAATAGCATATACAAAACAAAATACATCGCAGTCAATATGTTCGCCCTTTTCTCAATATTCTCATTGGTTTGTGTATTGGCAGTAAATGCTCAAGGTAGGTGTAATTTATTTTACTTTAAGAAATATAATTAAATTTATTAAAAATATATTTTTTTTTCAAATTAGACACTTGCCAAAAATATGGTGGAGTATGCACAGATACCGTGTACTGTCGTGAATCATTACTAATTAAGGGTGGATTGTGCTCAAATCCTAATCAGGTGTGCTGTACAGGTATAGTAAATATTATTAATGAAATTATAATAAATAGTTATTTGGTTTGTATTATATGATAGGTGCTAATTGCTACAAGGACTTAGGGGGCGAATGCGTTGATGACTGCCCACACACAATCATCGGCCTTGGAATGAGAGCTACCGATTGCCCCATTGGAACAAATTGCTGTGTTTATTTGTAAAATGTTTGCAATATCAATATTAAATATCAAAAAAGTTACCAAATAAAAAAATAAGAACAGTAAAAAATGTGTATTCTTTTTTTTTTGTTAATTTAAAAAGTGATCACTGTTTACGATGTGTTTAATTAACCAGACCGAAATTACTTTAAATATTTATTACAACGTTTATATAAAATAATTTAAAATACTAATTCTAAACATTGGTTAAAAACGTTGTAATTGTCACGATAATATATGTGACTTGAAAGCGCATAAGCAGGGTTGAAAAGCTATTCTGATATAATTTTAGGGGTCCTTGATCTCTAAGTTATAGGTTTTTTAAATAAAATAATTAAAATGTATTGAAATCCTTTACGTTGTAGAAAATTAACTAATAATTAGAAAAAACACGAAATCAATTTGTAAATCTACAACAAATGAGTCTTATATTAAGACTACAGTTTTTTCTAATTATTATAAAATAATTGTTATAAAATAACTGAGATTTTAGAAGATATATATAAAATATGTTTCCTTTGATTTCAATTTTATTTGGATTACAAAGATTTGGTTTTATAAAGATTGAAAAAAATTAATTTGATAAGGCGAATAAAAAAGTTATATATATACAGTGTCGGTTTATATACGGCAACAGGCAAAATATTTTTCAATTGTTTTTTGTTGAGCGCTTTGTAAATTCATTAGGAACATGCTTTAAAATTATTTTTATATATACAGGGTGACTTGAAAAAAAGTTACAGACCAAAGTTATGCAAATTTAATTGGAATACCCTGTATATTATTACATATTTTGATAGTGCAGGCTAAATAAAGGCAAGTTACTGTTATGTTTCCTACATCTAACTTCAGCCGTTTTTAAGATATTTGGCAATTCTTGAAAATGTAGACTAAAATTTAAGATGCATGGCTGTCTTACGTATTCAAGCTAGATATTTTAAGTTGTTTTTATCTTTTAGTCTAAGCATTAGACTTGACGATTATATAAACATGATCCCTAAAAATTATACAGGGTAGATAAAAATAAGCATTTGATTAACATCAAATTCATTAATGATATAGTGGAAGATACATAGCTGTCAATATTACTATACGAATACGATGTCATAATATTTAGGTCAATAAAAATAATTGATAATAACATAATGCTTTAAAATGATCTTAATAAAATTGAACAGTGGTGCACAAGAAACTCTTTGGATTCAAATATACTCTTTTGAATTCTACCGTTTTACGTCCTAACAAAATTAAGGGTTTAGAAATATTCTTTGATCAAAAGTTAACCTTTATTCCCCATGTTAGCAAAATTTGCAGTGATAGTAATATTAATTTTGCTACATAATAATTTTAGAGATTTGATTATTAAACTATATATAACATATATAAGATTTAAACTTAAATTCTGCAGTTTAATGTGATCAAATAAGATTTGTGCGATTACTATATTTCAAATTTACTGGAACATATCTAAACTACCGATCATTTCATTACAAAAATCTTTTAGACATGTCAAAATATACAATCACTTCTAAGTCGTCGAGAGGTAGCTCTGCTAGTTTTTCCATATAAGATTGCGAATAGTTTCATCGATAATCCGAATTTGCTTGCGGACCTAAACATATACGTGTCAAGAGTGACATCAAAAAATCCATTGCTCATTTTAGTTCTCTAATGGAACGTATGACCAGTTTGTATTGATTGGTACAGTATTTTGTGGATATGACAACCTTTCATTTTTTTAGAGATATCACTAGTGTTATTGATTAGTTTAAACCAGTTAGTGTGTTAGTGTTATCAGATTCATCTTTTTTGTATACTTTATTATAATTTTAGTAATTTAAGTATTATTTTCAGTTTTTATTTGCATATATCTCTTAAATAATTGTTCCCTGTAATTGGATATTTTGTATTTGTTGGGAAATAAATGGATATTATTATTATTATTATTATTGAGGTTGTAAAGTACTTTAAAGAATCTGCTAATATTGATTCGAAAAATCTTTTGCTACATAATAATCCTGATTGCAAAGGGTCTTGTAGTGATAATATCATAAAATATTTTAATAAAGAAAACATAGAAACTCTATAACACATTTAAAAAAACAACAGAGTTGAAAGGGTTTCAAATTTACTGTTGAACACTGCAACATTTTCGCTACACAGTGGCTTCATCAGGCAGATGAATACAGTATTTCCTTTACTTAACTTCAGAAATAAACATACATAAATCAAATTCCTGTTAGAGTAGAAACGTGATTATTGTAATCAATACTTTTTTACTAAATTAGAAACAATATACTTGAGGTTTTATTATTTTACAAATTAACAAATTAAACACAATTTTCATTTTGTTTTTTTATAACAGATATTTATTCATTGGTGTCAAATGATTCAATTCATTAACGTATCATTTTCAAACCGTAAGTGTTATTATATTATAGTTTAAATTCAAAACCAATGCCGTCCCTTGATCTAAAATTGTAAAGTAATAAAACCACAAAGCTTCTCGTATGAGTAGTTTTATATTGACTGAGGTATTAGTTTCTTTGGCTGCAGAGGTCACATCTTGGGCCGGTATTATTTAATACATTTATAAAGAATATACTTAAAATAATTTCTTTGGCACAACAGTATTTTATTCTCTTATAACATGATGAAGGTATTCAAAGCAACCGCAACTTCCACTTATAACTTCATCAAAATTTAAACATATTAGTTGAGAATAGTTACGACCAGTCAGTCTAATTTTAGTTAATATTTGGTGATCAATTTTCATAGAGTTCAATTTGCCTGGGAATAATTCACTTTAACTGACATCCTGGTGCTTTGGTTCTTGTACTAATTGAACTGTTATTGACACAGCATTTCCCTTATTACTATGACCTAGAACAAGGTAATAACAACTAGAATTAAGTTTATAGAACAGAACTAACGCTTATAAATATTATCAGTGTACCAACTTTAAAGGTCAACTTATAATATTTTACTGGAATTAAATGATAAAAATAATAAGAAAAGGTCTTATTAATTGTGACTTTATTTTACCATATCCAAATTAGTCAGGCTAGTGGTTAAACAAAATGCAGTCATATTTTCTTAAAAATTAAAAATGTTGCTTCTTCTATAGTATAACAAATAAATAAATCAAGACGACCTAAGTCACATATTTGTGTAAGTTCCTGTTGAGGATCTAATATGCCGCATTTGGTTAAAATAAAGATGAAATATTTTGAGATAAGCTTCTAGAAACAAGTTTCTCGCGGAAGAAAGTGTTGATACGAGTGGAAGAACTCTGCCCTTTCCATATGTGACTGAAAATTTTGTTGATATTAATGGATTTTATGTAAAATTTTGGAAATTTATGTAAGCATATTAATAAATAAATGATACATATAACTTTCATTAATCTAATTTAAATTATACGAGTTATACTTGAGGCCATTACTTTGTGATAAATTTTGGTAATGTATATTAATAAATATACTATCACAAACAAATTATTATTCATGGCAATAACCTTGTAAAGGTTGAAAATGGCCACGAATTAAAAATCGCGTGTGATAACAACAAAGTATATTTATTAATTTTCATTTATTGTACCAGATAAAAATAAACACTTGGATTAAATAGTTATACTATAAAATTAAAATATGATATAATTGAGAAAAGGGAAATTATTAAATATAATATCAGAAAAAAAAATTGATTTTTGTTTAATGGAAAAGTCATTGTGTTTTTCCATTTTCCTTTACATTGCAGAAAATTCACTAATAATTTTATTTTGTAACACGCAAATTACTTTTGTATGATTCAATGTCTGTCGAAGTATTAGCTAGAGAAGTAGTTGTTTCAAAAGTGATTTGTTCTTGTAGTCTTAATAAGACTCATTTGTTGTAGATTTTACGAAAATATTTTCGTGCTTTTTCTAATATAAGCATAGCTTAAAGAAAACATTTCTTGAGTTTTTTTCAAAGCATATCTGTGATATCATAACCAGTGAATAATTATGGATATACAGGGTGGGCCACGAATAACGACCATTAAAAGAGTTAGGGTTGTGCGACGTTATAAGTGATAGTGACTGTTATCAGAATTTCCAGAACTCTTTCGACTGATCGAATTTTTTTTATTGAACATTGTTTTCATCGAGTGTTAAGAATGAATACGAGTGGCGTCGTAAGATTTGAGCAATTGAATAAGGAAAACTTCGATACCTGGAAAATCCAAATGCGCGCGATACTAATAAAAAATGACGCTTGGACATATGTCAGCGGTGCGTCGGTAGAACCCAGAATTATCGCAGGTGATGCAGTTTCAGTTGAGGCTGCGCGACGTTGGACCGAGGGAGATCTCAAAGCTCAAATGGACATTATTCTGTCAATAAGCCCTTCAGAAATTAAACCGGTGAAATGATGCAACACAGCGCGAGAGATCTGGATCAAGTTAGAGGAGATTGATCAATCGAAGGGACCCATGCGAAAGGCTGCGTTACTAAACCAGTTGATTTCTCATAAAATGCAGAACGGTGAGGATGCTCGACGAAGCACACAAGACTTTCTTAATATCGTCGACAAATTGACCGAGATGGACATTGAAATAAATAGCGATCTACTGACAGTGATGCTTTTGCAAAGTCCCAACGCCTGAAAACATTGCGTGTTAAAATATTTATAAGAATGTGAGGCCCGAAAGGATAGTGATCGAAGTAATTTATCTCAAAGTGCAATGCTTGTACGGAAATATGGAAATTCAAAATCCAAGAGTAAGAATGACAGAGATGAAGCAAAATATAAAAGACATTTTCCAAAGAAAGATTTTAAGTGTTTCAAATGTCAAAAGCCTGGTCATTTTGCCAAAGAGTGTCGATCGAGCAGAAAATACGAAGGAAATCAATCGAGAGATGAAATTGCGGGCCGTGCTGACAATTTAAGTTTGTATGCAGCGGTGTCAGATGTACGTGAATACGACGAAGTTCTCCGTGCGGAAGAAACTACAGGTAACAGCGTTTGGTGTATGGACAGCGGATGCACTGCACATATGTGAAAAGATACTGACGCATTCTCAGAAGTGTTTTGTCACGGACGCGGGAAGTTGAACCTCGCAAATAATTCATGCGTCGATATCAAAGCAAAAGGAAGTGTACCAATCTTAACAAAAGTAGATGGGTGTGAAAAGATATTGACATTGAGAGACACGCTATGCGTGCCGGAATTTCGCACGAATCTTGTTTCCGTTGGCAAGATAACGGACAAGGGTTATACGGTAGTTTTCAACCGAGAAAAGACTGAGGTTATCAACGCGACAGGAAAAATTGTACTTGTCGCGGAGCGAACGAATGGGTTGTACTATTTTCATGGTGGCGCCAGTGAAAAGTGTAAGATGGTAAATGAGTCGAACTTTACCAAACCATCGAGGGTAAGCTCATTGGAGGATTGGCATGCACGTCTAGGACATCTCAACCTGTATACGCTGCGCGAAGCGATCAAGAAAGGGACAATCAAAGGATTACGAGTTGAAGACGTAAATAAGGAGTTCACATGCGAGGTATGCATCGAGGGGAAGATGTCACGATTACCATTCCCTAAAAAGTCCGAAAGGAGATCAAATCTTAGAGATATCATTCATTCAGACATTTGCGGTCCCATGAAAGTGAGTCGAATGGAAATAGTCGATATGTCATTACTTTCATCGACGACTATTCTGGATGGAGTGAAGTAAGGTTCATCGCACATAGAAGTGATGCTATCAAACAATTCGAGGATTATAGGGCATTTGTTGAAACTCAAAGAGGAAAGAGAATCAAGGTACTTCAAACGGACAATGGCCTGGAGTACGTGAATAAACAATTCAACGATCTTCTTAGACAGCATGGAATTACGCGGCGACTGACTGTGCCATACAACCCGAAACAAAACGGAGTCGCCGAAAGGTGAATCTGGGCTACCTGCCTCTTTCTGGGCAGAGGCAGTGAATACCGCCAATTTTATTAGGAATCGGTACTAAACTAAATGGAAAAACGCCATACGAAGCATGGTACGGGAAATCTCCGGACGTTGCTTTTTTTAAACGTTTCGGATGTAAAGTACATGTTTTAAATACAACTCCGAATCGAAGCAAATTGGCACTGAGATCAAAGAAGGGGATTTTCGTTGGATATAGCGAGCAGTCAAAAGGTTTCAGGGTTTGGATTCCAAACGAGCGAAAAATCGAAACGTCACGCGACGTAAAATTTTTGGACAAAGTTCCGGTGCAGATCAGTGAAAAATACACTGACTGTTTCCCTGAGGAACGGCATTCCGATTATGCAGAGAAAAACGATGGATGCGCCGAGATTCACCTAATAAAAAAAAAATCAAATACACAAAACGACGACGACAGAAATAGAAACAGTCAAGAAAAGGAATTTCCAAATGTACTTAGAGGAATTCCGCCTGCAAATGCAGAAGTTACTGCTAGACGTGGCCCTGGTAGACCACGAAAGATTCGGACAGGACGTCAAGGACGACCAACTAAAAAGTATAGCATTGTCCAGTATGCCAACGATGAACAGGACATGGCACTCATTACTGAGATTTCGTTGACAGAGGCTATATCAAGTCCAGTATCAGAAGAATGGCTGCAAGTGATGGCGAGCGAGGTTGGATCTGTTTTATTAAATAATACATGGGAACTCGTGAACAGACCAACAGAAAATCACGTTATTGGTAGTCGTTTAATCCTTAAAAATAAATATGGCGTTGATGGAATTTTCGAGAAACGGAAGGCCAGGATTGTAGCAAGAGGTTTTTCTCAAATTCCAGGTAGAGATTTTCTGGATACGTAAGCTCCAGTGGCTCGTTTGAGCACTATCAGATTGTCAGTTGCCCTCGCAGCACGTAAGAAGATGCATATCAAGCAATATGACATAACCATCGCCTACCTCAATGGTGTTCTAGAGGAAGAGGTGTATATGGAGGTTCCAGAGATGATGGATGAAGTATTGAATTTCATGGTTAAAAGGAGAGGACTGGATCGTCGCACTACAGATGAAGCAAAGAATATGCTGAATAGTTTGAAGAGCGGCGACAAGGTGTGCCGGATGAAGAAAGCACTCTACGGATTGAAACAAGCGGGGCGCGTTTGGCACAAGCGCTTGGATGAGGAATTACGAAAACTCGGAGCAATTCCATCCAAAAGTCATCCATGTCTATACCTGAAGGGGAAGAACAACAATCTGATGTTAATCGTCATTTATGTTGATGATATTCTCGTTATGTCAAGCAATATCGAAGAAATAGAACGTTTCGGAGCTACATTAGGTAAAAGTTTTGGTGTGAAGAATCTAGGCGAAGTAAAAAGATGTCTTGGTGTCGATTTCGAGAGGAAGGGAGACAACATCAGACTGTGTCAGAGGACATATATTTTTGAAATTCTACAACGATTTGGAATGGAGGAGTGCAAACCAGCGACAACGCCATTGGACGCAAGCACGAAATTTACCAAATCGGAACCATGGTCTGCCTCAGACGGATCGAAACCGCCTTATCGTGAGTTGATCGGATCATTGCTTTATCTTGCTGTTGCAACACGTCCAGACGTGGCTCACGCTGCTAGCTTATTGAGCCAATTCAATGAATGTTACGGGAAGGCCCATTGGATTGCTGCGAAGAGAGTCGTGCGCTACCTGAAAGGGACTATTAACCTGGGAATCTCTTTCATGCACGACGGAGATTCTATTCAAGGTTTTGTGGACGCTGATTGGGCTGGATCTATAGATGACAGAAGGTCTTTCACCGGTTTCGTTTCACCATGAATGGAGGCTGCATATCATGGGACTCAAGGAAGCAGAGGACATATATGGCACTTAGCGAAGCTGCAAAAGAGGCCGTGTATCTTCGTCGTCTTATGCAGGAGTTGGGCGAAGACAGCGACATGATAAATTTATCGAACGATAACCTGGGTGCGCAGAAGCTCGTTTCAAATCGGGTTTACCACTCCCGGACTAAGCACATATAAGGCACCATTTCGTTCGCGAGATCGTCATGTCGGGAGCTATAAATTTGAATCACGTATCATCTGAAGACATGCCAGCTGATGTTTTGACGAAATCGTTAGCCAGACATAAGCACGTGAAGTGCATCGAGCTGCTAGGATTAACGGAAGGTTATCATGTCGATGCCGGAGCTCTCGAGGGGAAGTGTTGGAAAATACGCGTTATCTAAATCTCGAGCACCGACACATGACATCTAACGTATCGTAAAATATACTATTAGTTGTATTTATCAAGTAACGCCCGATTTGTATAACGAATGATAGTTGTTGATTTTATAAAAACATAGTTACAATATATATTTCGATATTCATACCGCTGTGTTCTGACTTGAGCTTATTTAAAACCTCCGAAATAACCAACAGATCTCAAATAGGCGTTTAGAAAAATGCCTATAACTTCTAGTAGGTACAAGATAGACACACGAGTGGCATCTTATATTATACCTAATCGATTCATTGGCATGTGTCAATTTTGACAGTTGGTATTTCAAAAACGCCCACTTTAAAACATCATATTTCAATTTTTCAAATGGAATGACCAATATTTTATCTCATAGTGTGATTCGCAAGCTAATTTGCTACAAGAAAGTATTATACATCCCTATATCTAGAGCCAGTAGTTTTTGAGTTATTTCGAAATTTATTTCCTCTCACATTTCAATAATTCCTGTTCTATTCACACGGGCACCATTGTAGGTTTCTGTCAATATGTTTTATTGAATCGAATTGGAAAAAATTCGTCCGAATAATATTAAGATGAATAACTATTCCAATCAAGAAATTATGTTTTTATTCGTCATACATGGCGGAATGGAATTGTTGCAGTAGATTCAACGAAACTTATCCCCAGTTACAACTTACAAATAAAACAGAAGCAAGAAGACTGGAGTAAAATAATTATTAAATACATAATTAAATGCAAGAATTGAAAAAAAAAATGTCTGAAAAAAAATTATAACAATTGTTCGAAATGACCATTAACATGTAAACACTGTGCAGCACGTGTTGGTCACCCTCTTATGTTGCTCGCCTTTTTTTTCTGCGCTTAATTCCGCAAATGCAGCTCGCACCCTTGCAAAGAATAAAATCGAGTGGAGTAAGATCTGGAGATCCAGCGGGCCAGTTCCATGGACCTAACCTTCGAATCCATCTATCCTCGAACATGTTCATTATTTGCTGTGATATTTCGTGTGTACAATGAGCTGGGGTTCTATCGAGTTGATACCATGAACTTATTCTTAAATTTAAAGGCAGCCATTATGTAATCTTTCGTGCTAAAAATAAAAAGTAACACGCATGTCCATCAATAGGCAAAATACGTTGAAACTAAATTTGTGCTGGTATATATGTACACGCGTTATATGTGGATTTTCAATTGACCACATGTGATTGGTTTTTCTATTGAAAATACCTTCATGAGAGAAATTTGATTCGCCCGTCCAAATTATATTAATTTCAAGCAACAACAACTCACAAAAATCTATCCTGTTCTCTGCATCTTGGGGAAATAATTCTTGCACCAAATTAAATTTATAATTATGCATCCGATACATTTTCCAAATTATTTGGAGTGGGGTTCTGCTTACTCTCAAATCCTTCTGGCAACTTCGCTTGAATACGCGTTGATTTGCTTGAAAGTAAGTCAAAACACTTACTTGAATTTCCCTTCTCGGTTATTGGCTTTGGTTGATTCTTTTCTGCATTTTCTATTCCAAATAGTACAAAATTGGACTCCAGTCTTAGAAACTGTTTCTATCCGTCGGCGGTAAGTGTGAATAAGTTTCGTTGAAAGTTTTGCAAGTTTTCTCAACAATGATGTTGCACTGGCAATATACGACAAATAAATTCGTAATTTTTTTTATTGGTATAGGTATTAATTTTAATATCACTCGAAAGAAGCGTACACAAATATCAATACGTTGGATTCAACAAATATTAACAGAAGCCTACTATGGTGCCCGTGTAAATAGAACAGGAATTATTCAAATAAAAATTCTGAAAGGAAACAAATTTCGAAATAAATCAAAAACTACTGGCTCTGATGATATATATGTATAATACTTTTTTGTAGCAAATTGTCTTGCGAATCACACTATGAGATAAAATATTGGTCATTCTATTTGAAAAAATTGAAGTATACTAGAAGTTATAGCCATTTTTCTAAACGGCTATTTGAGATCAATATTTGACAAATAAATGTTTAAATCAAAAACTGTAAAAGTTAAGTGGACATAAACCCATATGGAGAAGTAGGCAATCGAATAAGGAATTAAAAAATAAATTAATATACAGTATGTTCCATTTAAAATAACAAAGTTGGTAGCCGTTTCCGGTATAACCGGAAGTGATAGAAAGTCAAAAATATTTTCCATGAGGAGATGAAGTATTTGGCACACGAATTTAAAGCATAAACCGCTTCTTCGGGCGCATAAACAAGTTGACCTCGTAATTTATTATTTTTTGAGGAAATAAAAAGAAGTCATTAGGTGCCAAATCAGGACTGTCCAGCAGATTCCATGTATTCAAAATACATCTCTATCGGAGTGAAAAAAATTGGTTCAGGCGCATGCAAAAGTGTATTAAATATAATTTAAAAAAATAATAAACTCATGTACATTGATTAACTTCTTTGTTCTCTCTATTCCTGAAATATGAAATAGCAACAAAAATAAAATAAAATGAAATAAAATATTAGCTATTGCTGAGAAAATTCCGTCGTATTAGTTAATAACTCGTTAAAATTATCGCATGGAAACAGCCAGTATTTTCTGTTTTATCTAATATATCTCAACAAGGTCGAGTATTTCTTCCGACAAGTACGCTTGAGCGGTTAATGTACTTTGAGATAATTCTAGAATTATAATTGCAAACGCAAATTTTGCGATAATGTAGTTATCAGCTGAAATAGATAGATTTGATATATAAACCTAACAACAAACTTTAGGAAGAGACGAAAATCACCGAATAAATAACACTGACTAGAAAACTTTAGTTAACATGTTTGCTCTTGTTTTAATTTTTCTTTGGTTTGTGTGATGGCTTTACACAAAAAATAAAATCATATCTGATAAAATCATAATCTAATAAGTCTTTTTAAATACAAACAGTTTCAAACCAAAAGTAGATTATTTACCTAAATACTAGTGATGGGATATTGAATTTTTATTACGAACTATAATTATTTAAAGTAGTGTATAACTCATTTTTTGATATTCATTCTTTCTTATACTCTAATTCAAATTTGATAAAACTGAAAATCTAATGTATTTTAGCAAAAAAGAATATCACAACGGTAAGTATTAAAAAACATATTTTATACACTGTATTACACCTAAGCATTTTATTATTAACTAGGATTAATAATTTTTAAAATATTTTAACTTGCCCAAAATATGGATTATGCTCGAATCCTTACCAAATCTGCTGTACCGGTACAGTAAATAAATATCACAAAATTAACCTTACGCTATCGTGCTTAATTTATTTTAGCCACTAAGTGTAATGCTGATTTAGAGCATTATCGTACTGGGCATGAGAGCAACTGAAAACCAATTGGAAAATGTTGCTGTGTTTATCTGTAAAACGTAAATTATTTCATAAACACGTAAATAATGAAAAAGTATTACTTTGTGATACATTTTAATTGAGCAGTATTAGAAGAGCACATTATTAAAGTGGTGTACGTTCTATATTTAATGGTGGCAGTTTGAACGTTTATGGATGCACTATTACTTCATTTCCTTTGTATGTGGTTCGGAACGATTGAAATTGTGGGCAATTAATGAAGAATTTGTTTATGATTTCACTAATAAAATATTTTTGTTTACATTTTTAAAATAATGTGTGACTTGTATTTTATGTTGCTTACTTAAAAGTGACATATATGTAGAAATAACACAAAATCAATAAATTATGGTTATACTTGTAATAATTTTCAATAAAATTAGGTTAAAATGTTAGAAATAAATATTTTGAAATATTCTCTAATATAATATTGAACAACATTGCTTTTAAATAAAGTAAATTTGTTTTTAAATCCGTCAAATCCCAAAGACACTATTTAATGGATATATTTCATTTAATATATTTTTTAATACTAAAACTTTACATCTACAATGTATTTAAACATTTAAATTTGGAGTGAAAATTTAAACAAGAAGTTAACTAAAATTTGGCAAATAATGAGAAATATTTTTTTTTGTTCTTTTTTGTTTTTATATTTGACAGCCCAGAAAAGTATTTATATATGTTTATCTAAACTTAAAATATCTGTTTTATGTTCTAATTTGTATTTGTATCTATATTTTTAAAAGAGGGGGGGGGGCAAAGTCACAGTATGCCGGTTCATGACTGGGCCCGTTATACTCCTTCTGTAATAAGAGAACCAGCTTGCCACCCTATCCCTTTCATAAAGTTGAGGATTTTGGTGGAAAACAGGATTCCCGAATCGGCCGGTTTTAGCCAACTTTAGCGTTGGATGTCTTGCAGTAAGTTAGCCCTCTTTTGCTAGAGCATCCGCCCTATCGTTCCCTCTCGTGCTTGAGTTGCTTTGAACCAAGATAGGGCTTAAGATGCCGTATCTAGTGAAATAATACATTTATTTGTCGGTCTTGATGAGACATTGGGATGTTTTAAGATATCAAGACTGGTGATGTTATCTGTATTGATGCAAAAGTTTTTTTTTTGCCCCGAGTTCAGTTATCTTTTGGGCACTAATAAGTATCACTGTCTGATTAATCGTAGTGTTCTTCCGGGGGTATTTTCAGTTTCAGATTTAGTTCAGCTAATAAATGCCTGTACTTGTTCCTTTCTTGTTTTTGCTTCATCCGTGAATATGTGTATACTAGAATCAGGAGCCACAGAGCATTCCTCTTAGTCGCTCTTTAAAGGATTGCCCCATGCCTATTCCGGTCCGCCTTTGGCCATAGCAAGCCGTTGACTTTTAATATTAGCGCTGTATTTAGAGGAATCTCCTGTATATCTAAATCCAGGGGAGGAAGAGACAATAACAGCTCCATTGCTGTCGTTGGTGTGTTGCGCATGGCGCCAATAATTCTTATACATGCTAGACGTTGAATGTGCTTCAGCTTACTTGTTGCAGTTTTGAGTTTAACTCTAGGCCACCACACAATTGCTGCATATGTTAGGGCCGGTCTTATAAGAGCAGTGTACAGCCACTTGGTGATTCTGGGTGATAGTCCCCATGAGCTCCCAATGACTTTCCTATACTGCCAGAACTCCTTCTGCACTTTGATTGGAAAATGATTACTCCAGTTCAGATGACGATCTAGGATAACTTCCAGATACTTTACCTGTGAAACGTGTTATTAGATATAGAGGTGCAGATGAGAAGAAGATATTTATCTTCGAGGTAACAGCAGAGACTAGACGTTATGTGCTGGAACGACATTATCGTTTCGAGAGTGTATGGGCGAAGAACTACCAAGAAGTTCTTCAATGCTATCAGTGTCACGCATATGTTCGTCGCAGTTTAAACTACACCGCGAAGGAACAAATCTGCGGAAAGTGCGGAGAAACTGGTCATGCGTATAAAAAGTGCTGAAGTAAAAGAACGTGTTGTGTGGTATACTTAAGACACATCTGTTTTATACAAAATCCGATATTTGCCGATTTTTTACGTCAAAAATGGAAGTCTTGTACAAAATAGGAAATTCACAAAGAACAGAAAATTGCATCAATTAATATACAGAGTGAAATAGAAAGCGGGAAAATTATGAAAAATCCGAGCAATATAAAAAAATAGATTAAAGACACGCGATCTCAAGAGTGCAAACGGTTTTGTGCAGAATCGTCAAGCAATAATTCGTGGGAACAGCGTACAAAGTTATTAGCAAACGTAGGAGTGTTATGTCAGATGTTAGACGACAGGACGGTACGTTTACTAAGTTAATGCAAGAAACGGCGTCGGTATTAGTAGATAATTTTTTCCAGAGCATAACGCCAACGATGATATAGAGGTACACAGGGAAATCCACGAACGGATAAGCAGGGTAACTGGGGCGATCACAATTGTGACCTTACGCGCTTGAAATTCAATAGAGCGATTAGAGAAATGAGTTAAAAAAGGCACCGGGACGCGATATGATAACAATTGAAGTAGTCAGATGAGCTAAGACAAGTATCACGTAGGACAAGGGTATTTTCCTATCGTGCTGGAAAGAAACTATGTAAGATTAACCCCTAAAGTGGATAAGAACGACGTGACGTATGGGTAGTTTTAGGCCGATTTGTTTGCTACCATATCTGATGATGGAAACTCGCGTCCACAAAAGTGAAATCTACAGTTCATGCGGTGCAAAAAGTAATTGACTATGTAAACCCAGCAAAAGGGAATGGGGAATATTGTTCGTTTATATAACTAAATATTGCGAGGGCGTTCTACCGGTCATTTCAACTAACTAAGTAGACTAAATACCCCAGCAAATTCCATTAAACTAAAGAGAGATTTTCTGCCAAGTGGAATCGCACAAATAGATTACGCCGGTTAATCGGTGCATAAAGAAATCACGAGGGGGTATCCATAGGGATCGAAATCGGGACCGGGATATTGGAAAATTATACACGCTATGCTTTTGCAGCAGATTATGCCAGGGAATGACATAATACTTCTAGTAAGATCTAAACTGTATCTAAGTTTGATAGACATGGTTATTAGATCGCTAGAACAAATTACAAGTTGGGAGGATACGGTTAAATTAAACTAGGACTATTTTAACGTAGGCAGCATTAGTGATTGGCGATCTAATACCCATTGATTAAGACAGGAATATAAATTTTGGGAGGTTGTCAAATCGTTCACGAGTACAGTACAGAACTTGAGACCGGGATATGTTACATACTTGTGTTTAGATTGCTTGCGCTTGACACATTAGGCTCACTTCCGATGAAAACCGATATAAAGCGAATAAAGCAGCGACATGATGGCAAGTAATCATGTAGCCATCAGTGGTATGGAGAAGAAAAAATCGGACATGCAAAACGTAGCCGTATGAATCGAGTAGCAGCCAGTGGCATAGATGTACAGGAAGCAGGAAGAGAGAAGAAAGAAGAGGAAACCGGCATGCCAAGAATCTGGCGGTGAGTTGAGCAGCCGCCAGGAGCGTGGAAGAAGGAAGCATGAAGAAAAAGTATGTCGTGCATGCAGATAAACCGGTAGTGGATAGAGTAACTACCGAGGCATGGACGTACCAGAAAAAAAAAGAGGGACAGATATGGATAAGTAGCTATTGGTAGTTCGCAAAGAAGTGTAAAATTTAATACTGAATGTGAGGATGGAATAAAGTTTAAGAGATGTGGGTTATTGTATTTCCACGAAGTCCCTACTTATTAAGAAGGTAGTTTTAATTAAAATAAGTTAGATTTAATTTTAGATATAAACATTGTAATACCATTGTGATGCAATTATTAAATAAATTAAGTCACTGAGTGATCTTTCAATGGAATTGTTATGTCATCAGCATATGACTGGAAAGCCAGATTTATTTAGACTCCTTAGCAAGTCGTCTATCACAATGTTCCATACGAGAGGAGATAGTACTTTTCCCTGTGGACAACCCTAGGTCACCCTTGCTTTAGGGACTTTTGCTTAGCATCTGTTTTATTCATTCACTGAGTGCAACTAGAGTTCTGAGCGTCGAAGGACCTTGTCCTATGCTGTTGAAAGAGGCTTTGTCAAAATCTCCTTTTATGTCGATAGGGCCTAATGCCGACTGAGTGCGAGCGTTGAGAAAGGGCCTAATGCCGACATTTTATTTACGAACGTCTTTTGCTTGACATGTCCACGGTGCTGATGGAAAGTCCTGGGTTCTGAACTATCTGCGCCGCAAGGCGCATCTGGAGCTGTGGGAGAGGTACCTAAAATAGGAGCGTTAATAAAGATGTCAGCACTCTTCAGAGGTGAAGGTTGACCTCCAGTCTCATCAGTTTTTTGCGGTGTATCCTAAGAAACTCCCATTAGAGGTTTGGCAGTGGTGGCTGTCCCTGTGACCATCTCGAAGACTCACCCGGCCGATCGTCTGACCGGTCAGCGATTGACTCTTATTGGATTAGACTCGAGCCTCCCGTTTAACAAAAATCCAGGCCAAACACTGGGTTGCCAACCTTGAAGTTTGTTCAGCTAGATGACCCAAGTGCTAGGTTCCTCATATCCTACGATACGGGTCTCCACGCACGGCACATACACGAGGAAAACCACGACGTACTTGTAAGACGAAAAAAACCAAGGTAGGTGAGATTTTTTTCGACCTTATCTGGTCTAGACCCGCAGTGTTTAGTTAAGAAACAAAGGCACCCCGTGAAGGATGTGGCTCTACAACACGCACTCACGGTTCTGTATTCGAAACTCCCTGGAACTGCAACCGGTGTTATACCGTGGCAGATCCCCGCAACACAACGACACATCCTTCATCATTAGTTTGCCTAAAATTATCTGCTATTTAACCGAAAACATTTTGAAATTTTGAGAGCTCTTAGAATGCTGATAATTTAGAAAAAAATGTCTCTACTCCCTTTCCTTCCTCATAACTTGAAGGCACTTATAAAACTAGAAATTAATGTTTTTAATAAGAATATTGTTTGAGAGTATGTAGTTAAAATTATACTATTAATTACAAACAACTAGATATTATACATCCTATACTTTCTAATACCAGCCAGAAAAATAAAGAACTTGTTTAGTAGCCGACTATTTTTATAAATATCTACATAGGCCGTCTAACTTTATCTTTTTTCACGTGTAATGGGTCCTATTTGAATTTATCCAGTTATTACTTAAAAGTTTGTGAGAAAACCTAAAGTCTGATTATATTGATACTTGTAAATATGGTCACAGAAGCCTAGCTTATAAACGGTCAGCACGGTGGCGAGATAGTATCTCGGTGACGTTTTTCCCAATAATATAGTAACTACTAAGACCAACTAGATGCTGTATTTGGTGATGTGTGGAAACTATCATTCTGGTGATGGCCTGATGCCTAAACTGCGATTGATGTAAATTGCGCTGCTAAAATTACACATAACTCTTGACAAAATAAAATAATTGAGGAAAATATCTTATATTTTCCTAAAGAAAGAACGATAGATTCACTTGGAAGAATAGTTTTATTTTATCTATACGCTATTTAAATAAATTTTATACAAGCCACGATGGGTCTTTCTTTTTTTAAAGTAAAGGAAGATAATGGACAAAAAACAAACAAAAAATAAAAAATATGATAAATAGTATTCACTTCTCTTCTTCTTCTTTTTCTAAGGCGTTTGCCTTGTACTCTCTCTGCTAGAGTCGCAGGTGAAATGATGAGCCTTCATACCATCGTATGGATGGGCGTCCAGGAGGTCTGTTAGAACATAGGAAACCGTCCCTTGCGATGTAGATATGTACATGTTTAAATATTTTAATATAGAAACAAATGTTATAATCACAATTTGATTATTATTGGACCCCCTAAGATCAGGCCTCAGTGTAAGATTATTGTATCAGTGTCAATCCTCTCATGGATTCTCAAATGTCCTTATTGAGAAAGGATAATGATAGGCCCTTGGAGGAGGCCGTGAAGGATTGCAATACTACAATGCCTCAAGATAACACAAGCCCAAATTCGCTTATCTAAAGATATCTGTGCGGACTTTCTTGCCCTACGAGTAGACTACATTTGCCGAGAACAGGAGTTTTGACGCCTTAAGCCTTAATAAAGTATACAGAGAATACTGATTGAAGGCACATACTTTTAATACATTTTAATTAAATAAAAATATATACTTTGACTTAATATCACACTGTTTCTTTATCACTGGCTGCAATTTTGATAATTAAATTATTAGATGATCTAAAACTACGTATATGTGAAATATATACTTAGGCAAAATTATTTCGTTCGTTTTGGGATATATGCTAATTAGTCTGACTATTTTGTAGAGAGTAGTTTACCTAGTTAACAGATACAGATGATCTCCCTAAAAACAATTTTGATTTAACAGGAGCCGCTCGTGACTGAGTGTGCCGTGAAGACTACCAGTATTCACATGACCTTAATATAAATGAATATTATAACTATATAACCGCATGCACATCTAGGGTTATACCTAAAGTTTCGAAGTTTTTAAGTAAAAATGAGTATTAAAACTTAAAACTTAAATAGTGCTTTTGTATTTATATAAATACAATACGATAAAGTATAAAGAATATAGTGAAATAATCTTCCATGTATTTGACATGACATATTAACGCGAGCTTATTTAAAAATATTGTAACCATCCTACTTTTCCCAAACAGTTTTCGGAAATTTAGCATCCTGTGCAAAAACACTATACTTTGTAAATCATTTATTTTAATATTTTCTTCATTTACTTCTTAAGGAAATATTTATTATGGTTCTTGCTATCTCAGATTTTTAACATGCATCAACTTCTTAACGCTCGTATTCTTGTTACCTAAGAATTATTACAAAATACAAAGAATATTACAAATGAAATACATATAATCAAATAAATTATAAATGAACAATAAATACATATTATTAAGTCACTTTATTTAATCATTAATTTTAATTATAATGCATACCATAGGCATAATTAAATGAAAATAAACTTTTTATTTAATTATGCCTTTTTTATGATTTTACATTCTTATTAAAACTCAGTTGAATTTTCAAACCATCTATTTTAGCCAAACGCAACAAGCCGTTTTTTCTGGACAATTATTGGATCGTTGGCCTAACTGTATAATAGTATCAGGACAATCTTCTATACATTCTCCTCCCAAACTCTCGCACGTGGTTGCTAAAACAAAAATAATACATCAATGTTTAATTGTCTTTGAACCAAATATGTGGATGTTATTTTTCTTAATAAAATATTATACATTATCGAATTTTTCGTGGCAAATTTAGTAGAGAATATTGAAGGGCTGAGCCCCAAATTGTCTTAGAGCTTAATAGCTATATAATATGAAGCTATATAATATTAGACTGTTATTATATTAACTTATGGAATTTTTTTTGTTGTGTATAGTTTTTAATATTTTATATTTTGAAGCTAAAACTATTTTTATTAAAACTTAGCAAATTAATAATAATAATAACAATCTTTATTTTCAAGGTGTAAAAAAATTATACAAAATGAAAATTGCGTCAGTTTGAATTACATGCTATCTAGATAATATAATATAATACAATATAACTAAAAATTGGCACATGTTTAACAATTATCATACAAAATTATCAATGATAAAATAGATTTCTTTTGATATATAAACTACGATGGTATTAATGAATAAAAGCGATGTAAAATTTCAAGGCACATATTTTATGTCAGTGCAAATAAAATTTAAATCAAATATTTTATTAATTTATTTTCACGACATTTGACTTATATATTTAAAATAATCTTTTAATTATTACATTAAAAATGGTTTCTATTAGAAATTGACGTTAGGTTCCAAACACAAAGAAATATAAATTAAAAATAATACTTACGAGTGCAACAAACCTCATCCTTATTTGAACACGTGGCATTCTTGATTCCGTAAGCTACAGGACAAAATGTTTGGGATATACATATGCCATCACTTGACACACATGTATCTAAAATTTAAAATCAGTAATTATTTAATATACCATAATTAACTTTAGTGGATGATTTGTTTACTCATATTATTTACGAATAAATAAGAAATAAAACTGGAAGATGTAAAATTATTTCAACTATTTTTAATCATATATGCAAAATGTCGTGTGTTAACACGAAAACAGATACATCGGCTTCGTTACATTGCGAAGTTAATGAATAATAGTGAGTGATAAAATAGTAAGGAGTCAAAGGACAAAGGTGTATATAAAGAGGGAAGTAAAATAACTAAATAAGGTTAAGTGAAAATAAAAAAAAAACAAAGCCGACCATCGACAGGTTGCCAGGGTTCAAAGCGTGCAGAAACGGCAGCAACCCAACGTGCAGAAAGAACAATAGAATAAAATTAAAGAGAGGCAACACAAATTTAAGACAGTTATCTCAAAAATAACAATAAAATAAAACCGGAAGATTCATGCGTTAATAAATAACACAAATGAGTAAAATAAGAGAACGAGACGGTAGTGAGACAGACAGCACATAAGATATTTTCAGAAGCAGTAAAAAAGTTTTGAGATCACCTGAACAAAGGCAAATTGAAAAAACAAGGTCAAAGAAGACAGAATAAGATTTGGGAACAAACAAACCATAACCGGCGAGAGTAACAGATACGAACTAAACAAGGAAAGGAAGATATAGAAGAAATTAAAGAAATGTTAAAAGAAATTCTATAGGAAATTATAAAAAGCACTCAGGAACTAAAAGAGGAAATACAGGAAATAAAGAAAGAAATGCGGTCAAAAGAGGAGAAGTGGGAACAAGAAAAGAAACAAATGACAATTGGAGGAAAGATTTGAAAAACTAGAAGGAAAAATTGAAAATGATGAGAGAGAAAAGAGAAGGAATAAAATAATTGTTAAAGGATTTAAAACAAATAATGAAAATATAAAGGAAGTGCTCGAAGAACATATATTAAAGGAACTAGAAGTAGAAGCAAAAATTATCACGGCGTACAAAATTAACAAGGGGGGAAATGAAGAAATTTTGGTAGCGGAAATTGAAACAAGAGACAAAAAAGAAGAAATAATGAAATCAAAGAGTACCAGATTGAAGAACACCAAAATATACATAGACAATTATACGACAGCGGAAGAACAAAGAATAAAACGAGAAATTAAAAATTTTGCGAGGGAAGAATGGGAAAAAGGCAACAAAACAAGGGTTGGATACAAAAAACTTACTAAATGGAAAGGAATACATCTGGAATCACAAAGAAAATGGACAAAGTAGGCCTACAAAAAATTAATATTACAAGCGAAAACGAATAAAAACACAATAAAAGCAAGAAATATGGAAATGAGTAGAAACAACTATTGAAATACAAAGTCGATGAAAAAATAATCGTTACAAATAGAATAGAAGTGGAAGCAAAAAACAAGGATAGGTACAAAAACCATCACTACATTTCAAATACAGACAAAATAAATTAAGAACATTCGGTTGGGAACCTGGAACATTAGGAGCTTGACCCAAAAAGAAAGAGTACTTACTGAAGAATTTGAAAATGTAGACATGTACATACTTGGTATAATGGAAACGGAGAATAAAAGAAAAGAAGAAATTGTACTAAATGGAGAACATGTCCTAATATACAGTGGAGTAAAACAGCAAAACAGAGGAAGAGAAGGAGTAGGCTGCATAATAAAACAACAAAACTGGAAATACGGATGAAACTGGATTGGAATTCTGAAAGAATACTAAAGATAGAGATGCAAATAGACAAGCAGACTGAAATAAGGGGTTTATAATTGTATATGGACCAAATTAGGATGAAACAGCTAAAAAAAAAAAACGCCTTCTGGGTACAATTGACAGAGGCAGCAGAGGAATGCAAGGGACAATTGATATTCCTAGGAGATATCAGCGGATGGGTAGGGAAAAAAGACGGCGAATCTGGAGAAACAATTGGAAAACAAGAAGAAAGTACTCGAAATAACATCGAAAAGAGGCTGATATGTTTGTGCATAATAAACAATTTGATAATAACGAACACGTTCTACACCCACAAAGACATACACAAGCATACAAGAGAAGTCAAAAGTAGAGGGGAGAAGTCGATAATAGATTATGTAATAATAAATAAGAGTGCTAGAAAAGTAGTAAAAGATACAAGAGTGAGAAGAGGAGCGGAAATTTACTCAGACCATTTCCTGGTGCTATCAGAGGTAGCAATCAAAGAAGAAAAATACGAGACCAACATAATAGAAATAGGAAGAAAAAACAATAAAACAAAAGACAAATAAAAACGTATAAATTAAATCAAGAAGGTAATGCTAAGATATACAATAAAAAAAACGGAAATCGAAATGTCCAGACTTAAGAAAACATTACATAATATATCAATGGAAAACCTGTGGGATAGCATAAAGAAAATAATCATTAGCAAAGGAAGCTTGTGGAACAATTAGAACAAACATATTAAGGAAACAAACAAGATGGTGGAGTGAAGAAATAATAACACATGCTAAACAGAAACAATGGAAACTATAATATATACAAAGAGCAAAAAATAAAAGTAATAAAGCTGGTTGAAAAAAAAACCTAATTCATGGAAAGAGTTTGGAAACAAAATGGAATAAGCAATGCAATAATGGATATATAAAAGATAAGAAGGGAAAGATACTAGAAGAAGAACAAGATTAATGTCACGATGAAAAAAATACTTCTTCGAGGACACAATAAATATAGAACAACTGCAAAATTATCAAGAAACAGAAGATAATGAAGAGGATAATACACAAGAGGAAGATTAATGTGGAGAACTAGACTAGGTAAAGGAAGAAGTAATTGAAGCTGTTAAAGTGAAAAAAAGAGGTAAAGCAGCAGGTAATGATGAAATAACACCAGAGATGTTGGAAAACCTAGGAAGAAATGAAACTTATAAAATTATATAACAAAGTATGAAAAGAAAAGAGGATACCGAACGATTGAGAGTTACTGCCCCTACATAGGAAAGGAAGCAGCGGAGAGTGCAAAAACTACAGAGGAATTACTCTGATAAGTGTGATAGCAAAAGTATACGAAAAGATACTAAAAGTGATTACCGAGAAACAACTAGAGGAATCTCAATGTGGATTTAGGAAAGGGCGAGGAGTACAAAATCACATATTCACAATAAAACAAATAAGTGAGAAGAACAAAAATAAGGGTGTATTAGTAGCTTTCGTGGACTTGGAAAAGGCTTTCGACAGTATTCCAAGGAAAATAGTATGCGATAGTCTGAAAAGAAGAGGAGTAAAAGGAAAACTAAGGGAAAACATAAAAAGTATGTATAAAGTAACCAGAAATGAATTTAGAAAGATCGTTTTAGATGAGAAAAAATAAGGAAGATAAAAATTGGTTACAAAAATATGAAAATAATATCATATTCAGAATGCGCTTTCGTAGATGGTTTAATAATAATGGCAAGAAACAAGGAGGAACTACAATACAATATAGAAATATGGAAAAATGCACTATAGAAAAGAAACCTAAAAATGAACATAGATAAAACAAAAGTAATGGCAATAGGAAATGATGATAGAGAAGTGACTGCAAAACTAAATGGAAGAGACATGGAACAAGTAGAAACGTAGAAGTATCTAGGCGTAAAAATAAACAAAAATGGAGAAAGTAACGCGAAAATAAATGACAGATTAGAAAATACCACAAAATTGTACTATGCACTAAGTAATAAATTCATAAGAAACAATAATATATCAATAAAAACAAAAATTGCAATATACAACACAATCTTCAAACCAATCCTGACATTTGGATGTGAAAGTTGTATATTAACAAAAAGGACGAGACACAAAATCCAGGCAATGGAAATGAAGTACCTAAGGGGCGTCAAGGGCATAACGAGAAGGGATAAAGTACGAAATGATGCAGTAAGGAAAGAGTTAAATGTATAACCAATGATAAACAAAATAAAAAGACAACAACTTAGTAAGGATGGAAAAACATAGACAGACAAAAAAAACGTATGGGGAGGCAAAACCAACAGAAAACAGAAGGAGAGGCAGACCAAGAAAAAATATGGAACGACGTAATAATGGAGATATTAAAGAAAGAGGACTGACATGGAACGCGGGAAAGAAAATGGCAAAAAACAGGAAGAAATGGGCACAATTTGTACATGAAATACATAATTAGAGAGATACCCTAATACCCCCGGGTAAAATAGGGTTTTTACCGATTAAATATATATATATATACAGGGTTATTCACGCTATACGGCACGGAATATTGTGGCCAAAATACGTGACTTTCAAAAAGTTTCACTTTGGGGATATATGGGGGTCTACTAGGGCTACTTTTTAAAATTACTTTTAAAATATACAGGGTGTCCCAAAAACCCTAAAAGTATCAAAGTTGTGTTTTTTTTAATGAAACACCCTGTATTTTATTGCATTTTTTGATCCTTCGATCAAAATAAGTGTGTGTTTTAATAAGGTTTTTATTACTTAAACCTTAAGGTTTTTGAAATAATTTGAATTTTGTAAAAATTTAACCTAATTTTCATGTTTCAAATACTTCAAAGTAATTAAGTTATGCATACCAAATTTACACTGAAATGTAACAATAGATCATATTTTATTTTCCAAGTATAATAAATTTGACATCTTATACCGGGTGTAAAAAAAATGGAATTAAACAAATGAGAAATTTAAATGGCTATAACTTCATTTATTTAAATGGAACGCTATATTTATTAATTTATCAGCAATTGCACGTTTTAATTACCTATCGAATGGTATTTATATCTTAAATGTTAAGTCTTCTCGTTTTTACAGAAAACGCCAAAATATTGTTTATTGCACCGTTTTCGTACTTTTTAAGTAAAAATTTTAATGTATCTAGTTTTCCATCGTATTTAAAAACGTAAGATAATTAATTTAGTCTGTTACTTTAGTTTAAAAAACCTGTCTTTTGTTATAGTTGTGATATTTTGCGTTGTTGTGTTAGATCGTTAGTAATCGTTATTGTTTGAACATCGTAGTTGTATTTAATAGTAAAAAATGAAAATTTATACAGATTATCTTATATATTTTTATAACTGACACTTCCAATTTCTTTAAATTGGTTTAATAGTCTCTCAAAAATGGCTGGCTTAGGGTGATTTCTTTCGGGAAATCTTTAAGTATAAACTCGACAAGCCAATAAACAATTTTGATGACATTCTCCAAGCATAAAAATAATGCCAATACCCCCTTCTTTTGAGTAAATCTTAATTTTTTACCAAAATATACAACAACGATGTTCAAACAATAACGATTACTAACGAACACAAAAATGCAAAATAAGACAACTATAACAAAAGACAGGCTTTTTAAACTAAAGTGGCATACTAAATTAATTATCTGACGTTTTTAAATACCATAGAAAACTAGATACATTAAAATTTTTACTTAAAAAGTACTAAAACGGTGCAATAAACAATATTTTGGCATTTTCTGTAAAAACGAGAAGACTTAACATTTAAGATATAAATACCATTCGATAGGTAATTAAAACGTGCATTTGCTGATAAATTAATAAATATAGCGTTCCATTTAAATAAATGAAGTTATAGCCATTTAAAGTTCTCATTTGTTTAATTCCAATTTTTTTACACACGGTATAAGATGTCAAATTTATTATACTTGGAAAATAAAATATGATCTATTGTTACATTTCATTGTAAATTTGGTATGCATAACTTGATTACTTTTTAAGTATTTGAAACATGAAAATTAGGTTAAATTTTTACAAAATTCAAATTAATTTAAAAACCTTAAGGTTTAAGTAATAAAAACCTTATTAAAACACACACTTATTTTGATCGAAGGATCCAAAACTGCAATAAAATACAGGGTGTTTCATTAAAAAAAACACAACTTTGATACTTTTAGGGTTTTTGGGACACCCTGTATATTATGAAAGTAATTTTAAAAAGTAGCCCTAATAGACCCCCATATATCCCCAAAGTGAAACTTTTTGAAAGTCACGTATTTTGGCCACAATATTCCGTGCCGTATAGCGTGAATAACCCTGTATATATATATATATATATATATATATATATATATATATATATTTCCCCTTTCCAAAAACATAATGTAGTATATTCCATTAAATGTAAACAATGTGACCTTGTATATGTTGGTCAAACATCATATATATACAGGGTGGGCCACGAATAACGACCATTAAAAGTTTACGGGGTTCCTGCAAGAGGAAAAATCTGAAAAAATTCAACATTGTACGGTTGATTGCGATCTCCTCATGGAAAATATTTTTGACTTTCTTCCGGTTGTACCGGAAATGGCTACCAACTTTGTTATTTTAAATGGAACATACTGTATATTATTTTATTTTTAAATTCCTTGTTTGATTGCCTACCTCTCCATATG